>CM035103.1:37698315-37992940 GCA_020205505.1 Panax japonicus | reverse complement strand
CAAGGACGGAATCCTATAAGGAGGGAAGATGTGACAACCCAAATTTTAATAAGTTATTAATAAGAATTTAAAATTTAAAATTCTTATTATGAGGTGTATATATTTTGAATTATGTGATTTGGTGTGAAGAGAATTATATATTCATATGTTGGAGAAAATAAGATTTAATAGTTAATTAAACTATTAAAGAAATTAAATAATATTAGTTAATTTAATTAAGTGAAATTATATTATGAAATAATATAATTTTAATTGTTATGCGTGTGGCAATGGAAATTATTATGAGTTAAGTTTCATAAATAGTGTGAATAATTCACTTAATTAAAATAGTGAATTAATACAAGTATAATTGATTTAATAAAGCGAGAAGCTAATATATTGCATGAAAATGTAAATGTTAGTATAATGCGAGTAAAATATATATTAAGTACACTAAATATTTTAGTTGGAAATTTTATGGAATAAAATGAATATTTATGGTATTAAATAAATATTTTATGAAAATTGTTATGGGATAATTTATTTAAGTGTGATAAAATAAATGAGATTTATACGTATTTTATTACGCGAGTATAATGGTGATATTCTAATTTAATTAAATAATTAAATTAGAGGAGTGAGAATTTGTTAAATAAATTGTGACAATAAAACTATATGATAAATGAGTTATTAACATTAATTAAAAGAGTTTTAAATTTGGTTTTACCAAACAAAGCCTTAGAGATTTTAAAATTCTTGTTTTAATCTTGTTTTGCCAAACAAGGCTTAAGGAATGATTAAGTCATTATTTTAAGTGATTTTACCAAACAAGGCATAAGGGTTGTAAGTTATTAATTTTTTTAAAGTAGTTTAGCCAAACAAGCCTTATGGTTTTTGATTTTTTTTTAAAATATAACTGACATCAGTTATACATATAATTATATTATATATTAATACGTATTATATTATACATTATATTTTTGAAGTTACGTAAGTTGGAAAAGAGAAAAGAAGAGAGAATATAGAGAAGAAGAGGAGAAGAAGAAGAATAATAATAATAATAATAAGAAGAAGAAGAAGAAGAAGAAGAAGAAGAAGAAGAAGGGAAACCTTGAGAAAACAAAAGAAATGCTTTCATTATCTCCATCTTTTCTCCTAATTAAACCTAGAAAGGTATCAAACTAACCCTTATACTAAATTAAGATGTTTTGTATTTAGTCTTTCTAAAATTAAGTTTTCATGATTGTGAATTTATATGCATATATGGTGTTCATGTGTTTGCATGTATACGCTTACATGAAATTTTTATAGTTGTTCAAAGGTTTCAATTCACAAAGATATGATGAACATTATGAAATCATGTTCATGGTGTTTGATGATGAAGTTATGTCGAAAATTGTGCTTAAATCTTTGATGTGAGTATGCGTTATGTGTAATATGGGTTATATTATGATATATTATGAGTTATATGGTTGTTTTAGCAATTCAATCCATGTAATTTTGATAAACAAGAGGAATTTTGTTCATAATGATTTTTTGTGAATTAATTTCTGAAAAATGGCTTTTAAAACTATCAAATTGATGTTTGGTTATGATTTATTGTTGAAATTAATCATGTGTTATGTTAGTATGTTAAGAATATCAGTTATCACAATTGGAATTACATGAATTGGTTTTAAAACGAAATCACAGTGAAGAATTTCGCTATGAATGTCAAAAGAAGAAAAAATAAGAGAAATAGTGAAATTAAAGGCTGTAATCTTTGATGTTTATGTTGTTTATGTGTTTAGAAACGTGTTAGAAATATTAGTTTATGTTTTTGTAAACATATTACACCTTGGGTAGGTTGGTATGATTGTTAGAAAGGAGTTTGTAGGCCTGATTTAGTTCTCTGTAGTGTTCTAGATCAAAAATCGCAAAAATGCAGAAGGGAACCCCGCCCCGGCAGGCTCCCCTAGTACAAAAAACCCCGCCTCGGCGGGGGGGGGGGGGGGGGGTAGTCTGTCTAGCCAAATTTTGAAAAAGAAATTGACCGGACATGTTTTACTAAAACGAGCATAACGTTTTCATACGAACTCCGATTGAAGTGATTCAAGATGATACAGAATAAGGACGAGTAGACCTACAACTTTTGTTCTTTAAGTTTTTCAATTTGATATCAGGAACAGTGGTCAAAATGGTAATCTTTTGGACTGTTGTGTTTTTGGGGGCAATCGCAGGGCGTTGGGAATGCACGTATACATGTGTAATGCTTCTGACGATAAAAGATATTTTTCTAAGTTATAAAACATGAATGTTAGTAAAAATAATGATATTTAAATAATGTATTAGATAAGTTATAGAGGCATAGTAAGCATACACAAGAGAGACAAATCGGGCGTGTGATGAATAAACGTCGAAACGCCGTGATAAGTGTTAATGAACGTAAAAAGTGTTTTAAGTCAAATGAAATTAATATTATAAAATATGAAATAGGTTTTATATAAAACTAATAATGATTCCTAGAAAGATTTAAACACTTGAATGAATTTCGAATATTACATAAGTCAAAAAGTTAACACAATCTAATTAAACATTATGTGCTAATTAATAGGAAAGATTATGAGAAGTGGAGTAGAGTTTACATTACAATTACTTTGTGTTATTATGTGACTAATAGTTGATGCGTATGATTATATAATTGTGTAGGGCACGTGAAGTGCAGATAACTGTAAGCTGTTAAACTGTTATTGGTAAATAACGATCAATGCAAGTCTTTCAGTTCCTATTTGTTATGTGAACTTAATGATGAACTGTTTTAAATATTTATTGCAAAGAGCATGATGTGTTCTATATATATTGAAAGTATGAAACGTTAAAGTCAATTTATGACTATGTTGATTGAATAATGAATGTTGATTGAGTAAGGAACTCAATCTTTATACTTGTTATATGAAATGCAACATGTATGTTATGTTAGTCCAATGTTTATGAGATATATGTTGAGCATGTTATTATGTGCTATGTGATGCATAAACACTGTTAGATTTTTCTGGGCTATGTGCTACTTGAAAGATATGAATCAGATGTAATACTTGAAGATTTATATGCTTTGGCTGAGTTATTATTATTTGAACCGTGTTTAAGGTTCCGAATAATGTATTAATATTGAATTGTAATATCGTTTTGCAATGTAAACTCTTGTAGTATTAAAATGATTCTGAGATATTTAGATGTAAAGGTTGAAAGTTCTGGGAATGAGAATAGTTTGTAATAGAAAATTTTAATTCTAATACAAAATTTTAATTATAATGCAAATTTCAATGATTGTATTATCGTTTAAAGATGTAAAATTTGAGGTTGAATGTATTGTTAACGACCAAAGTCGAGAATTAAATTGTATGAATTTTGACGTCGTTACAAGGATAACCGGAAAGGTTTAAAATGAAGTTGAGTGAAAGATCTGATGATCTGAAAACTAGGCTGCTAGCTTGAAGAGTGTGTTTCCCTGATTGGGCAGATGCGTATGAAGAAAGGTTGTGTGTAGTAAGGGTTAGAAAACCTGAAATGACTGGTTATCTGGTGATCCAAAACTAGGATGTTTACTTGGTGGTAACTTCAGATAGTACCGTTTCATGGTGTTTGAGTTGATGAGCTGTGGAAATTCGTCACCATCCATTTCCTATAATCTGAGAGCACCTCCTATCAATACCTCCTTGACAATAAACGACCCTTCCCAGTTTGGAGCGAATTTTCCCTTTAATTGATCTAGGCTGTCAATGATCTTCTTCAAAACCAAGTCATGTTATTTAAACTGCCATAGCCAGACTTTCTTGTTATAGGATCTGGCGATCCTTTGTTGTTATAACTAACCATGGAAGATATCATCACTTCACCTTTCGTCTATTAGAGATAATTGGTGATACCTGTCTTGTAACCATTGGTCTTCATCCAGCTGAGCGTCAATTAACACTTTGAGGGATTCCATTTCTACTTCTATGGGGAGCACTGCTTCCATCCCATAGGTCAATGAGTAGGGGGTTGCCCTAGTGGAAGTACGAATTAAAGTTCTGTAGGCTAATAGAGTCAAAGGCAAGAGGTCAAGCCATCCTTTATGATTGGCGGACATCTTTTGCATGATCTTCTTGATGTTCTTATTAGCCGCTTGAATAGCACGATTCATCTTTGGATGGTAGATGACGAAGTTAAGGTGTTTGATGTGGAATTTACTGCACAACTCCTCCATCATTTTGTTGTTGAGATTCTTAGCATTGTCTGACACAATTACCTCTGGTTGTCCATATCGATAAATGACATTATTTCTGATGAAAGCAATGATGACTTCTTTGGTAACCCTGGGGAAGGAGGCTGCTTCTACCCATTTAGTGAAGTAATCGATCATGGTGAAGATAAACCGATGCCCATTACTTTCTTTGGGCTCGATGGGCCCAATCACGTCCATTCCCTACATTGAGAAGGGCCAAGGTGGAGTTCCCTCAGAGGGGCGTGAATAAAATTCCCATGAATTTGACATTGATAGCACATCCTGACGTGATCATTACAGTCAACTTTAAGGGAGAGCCAGTATTGCCCTATTCTGAGGATCTTTTTAACAAGTAGGGGGCCGCTCATATGTGGGCCACATACTCCACCATGGATTTCATCCATGAGCCTCTGAGCTTGGTCCTTGTCCAGACATCTGAGGAGACCTATTCTTGCATCTCTTTTGTAGAGTGAATCTCCGCTCAGGTAAAATTTCATAGCTAGTCGATGGATCCGCCTTCTTTCAGTCGAGCTCGCCTCAGCGGGTGTAGATCCATCTCGCAAGTATTCCTTGATATGCTGATACCTAGGGTGTTGGATTAGAGGTAGCTCATCCGATACTTCTCCAATATAATTCCCACAGGCTGGAGCCTTTTGTAGGGTAAATGGGATGCTTGACATGTTTTCCTTGTCATGTATATTGATCAAGGAGGCCAAAGTTGCTAGCACATCCGCAAAATCATTTTTATTCCGAGGAATATGGAGGAAGTTTATTTCTTCGAACTCTATAGCCATCTGTAAAACTTGCCGATGGTAAGGCAGTAAATGGAGTTCTTTGGTATGATAGATTCTTGTAGTCTGTCTGATTACCAATTCTGAATTCCCAAAGATAATTAACCGCCCGATACCCATTGATTGGGCAAGTTTGAGTCCCATGATACAACCTTCATACTCAGCTGTGTTGTTTGTGCTGACAAACTGCAATTTGACGGTGACGGGATACTACTCCCCCGTACCAGATACTAGAACTGCTCCAGCTCCAGAACCTTCCATGTTAACAACTCCATAAAATTATATTTTCCATGATTGGTGTGTATCGTACTAATGGTGTTGCTACACTATCATTACCCCTTCATTAGGAAAGTATGTTTCTAAGGGTTTGAAATCCACTAAAGGTGTAGCGGCCAGTTAATCTGTAATTCCTTGACCTTTAATGGACTTTTGCATCACGTAGACGATGTCAAATTCCTGTAGGATCAACTGCCATCTGAACAGCTGATAATTTAACTTGAGTTTACTGAAAACGTACTTGAGAGGATCCACGCGGGATATGAGATGGGTTGTGTGACCATGAAGGTAATGTTGTAACCTCATGGAAGCCCATGCTAAAGCATAACAAGTCTTCTCAATCAGAGTGTACTTGTGTTCACTGTTGCTGAATCTTTTGCTGAGGTAGTAGATAGCTCGCTCTCGACCTCTATCGTCTTTTTGTCCCAGCATGCAGCCCTTGGCATTGTCATTAATGGACATGTACATGAACATGGGAACATCATCCCTGGGAGGTACCAAAATAGGAGCGTTAACCAGTTATTCTTTGATTGTAAGGAAGGCTCTTTGACACTCATCGTTCCATATCATGGAGGAGTTCTTCCTTAACAACTTGAAGATAAGCTCACAGGTTCTGTGAGTTGGGAAATGAACCGGCTAATGAATTTGATTCTTTCCAAAAATCCCCGTATTTCCTTCTCTGTTTGAGGAATGGGCATTTCTGTAATGGCCTTAATTTTGGTGGGATCCAGCTCAATCCCTTTGTGGCTAACTAGGAAACCTAGCAACTTGCCTGATTTAATGCCAAAGGCACACTTGGCTGGATTCAACTTCAATTTGTACTTACGCAACCTATTGAAGAGCTTTCTGAGCTGGTTTAAAAGGTCTTCTTCCCTTCGGGATTTGACAATGATGTCATCCACGTAGATCTCTATCTCTTTGTGCATTAAGTCGTGGAAAAGATCCATCATGGCCCGCTGGTAGGTAGTTCAGGCATTAATGAGGCCAAATGACAACCGTCTGTAGAAAAAGGTTCCCCAAGGCATGATGAATGCAATTTTCTCACGATCTTCCTCATCAACCATAATTTGATGGTACCCCATAAAACAATTAGCAAAGGAGTACATGTCATATTGAGTAGTATTGTCAATGAGTATGTGGATAAATGGCATGGGAAAGCAATCTTTAAGGCAAGCTTTATTCAGATCCTGGTAATCCACATAAACTCGCACCTTTCCTCCCGGTTTAGGAACGAGGACTATATTAGATACCCATTCAGGGTATGTGGACAACATGATGATGCCAGCTTAAAATTGTTTCACAATTTCTTCTTTAACTTTTAAACTCCACTCAGGTTTTAATCGCCCGAGCTTCTGCCCGACAAGCTTGAATGCCTCTTTAATGGGAAGGCGATGGATGACGATGTCCGTGGACAAACCCACCACGTCTTCGTGAGAACATGCAAACACATCCTGGAATTGGGTTAATAATATAACCATGTCATTCCTCTTGAGGTTCTGAGGTTGAATGAGGTGGTTTGATTAAGATTTGGTTTAGGTTTATCCTCGACCCACTCCCGAGGTATCTTAATGTCCTCTTGTATTTCCATCAAGTCTGAGTTTAACTTTTCATCAAAGTTACAATCCTTGTGGAGAAAAGGTACCTCATCAGCAAGTATAGGCACATCTAAGTTCAGAGTCCTGAAACAAAATATGCTTTCACTTAATATATGAAACTGTTCAATCATACAAAGTGTTAACGTGCACTAACAAAATAAGTGCTAATACTGTATAGTAAAGTAAGCAATTAAAGCTACCTACATGGGCTGGAACCTTTACCAGAGACTGTACAAGCTCAAGATCTGTAGGTGGAGATAATCGCCGTATGGCTAAAGATGAATGAATCTGTTTGTGCTTATGAGGATTCCTGTGACTGGAGCTAGCAGAATAGCCTAATCCAGCTGTCCCTGTTTGACAGGGCACTTGAATCAGTTGTTTAATACCCTGATGATATTTTTCCAACCCTTGTCCAGGTTGATGACCCAATGATATCATCTCTTGAGTAGCCGACATTACTTCGACAAAAATCTTGGGTGTGAGAGGTGGCGCCCTAATGTGATGGTAATGAGTGTTGCTCACCTCTAGGGCATGGAAACTGACCAGCTCAACTTCTGAATTGAAGCTAATTAGTGGCATGTCACCTTGTTCAGGACATTCTGGCTTAGTATTAACAGTGATTAGGCTATTTTTGATAATGTACTTGAGTTGTTGATGAAGGGTGGAAGGGACGGCTCCAGCCATATGAATCCATGGTCTTCCCAAAAGCATGTTGTATCTTGTGGCTATTTTGAGCACGCGAAAAGATACACTGAATGTATGTGGACCAATCTCCACTGGTAATTCAATCACTCCAACGGCATTTCGTCGGAACCCATTAAAAGCTTTGATAACCGTATGGCTGCTTTTGATCCTCTTGGGGTTGATATTCATCTTCTCCAAGGTAGTATAAGGACAAATATTAAGAGATGAACCTCCATCTATCAAGACTCCTCCTACCATGTATCCGAAGGACAAAACCGCTATGTGTAACGGCTTGCAATGACCGGTCCCTTCGGCGGGTATGTCGTCATCAGTAAAAGATATCACATTGTTGTTGAAAATGTTGTATCTGAACCTTGTGCTCTGGATCAAATCATGAGTTGGTGTTGATATTTGACTGAACTAATGTTGTATAGTTGTTCTTTGACATCTATACTACAAGTTGGAACCATTAAAACATACTGAGTACACTTAGAATTCAAATTATGAAGCTTCAAAGTAGCCCACTCGATCTGTTCTTCATTTCTGGGTAACCCAGAAATGAATTTGTGGGGCTTATAACTCACTGATTTGATGTTGTATGGCTCTGAAACGAGTTGGTGATTCTAGTATTACACTTATACTATAATCTAAACACTTTAACTAGCCCAGAAAACCTTAAGATCATAGATCAAATCATGGTCAAAGTAGGGAACTTGGTGACTGATATGAAGATCTGGATTTTTTCCAAGAACACCTTCAGCGATGGTTTTGTTGCCTAAAGTCCCTTTAGCGACAGTTTAATTATAAAATCAATTATTTTATTTATTAAATAGAAAAAAAAATAGTTTTTACTTATTAAAAATACAAAATAAATTACTAAAAATTATTTTAAAGCCTAAAAACTGTTTTTTAATAATTTTGAATATTTTTCATAAATATTTAATATTTTTTAATATTAATGGTATTTAATTTATTTAATTATAATATTAAATAAATTATTTAAAATGATTTTAATACATGAAAAATCATTTAAAAATATATTATGGTATAAGAAAATATTTTAGGTTATTTTCAATAACTTTTAATATTATGTGATGAATTTAATTAATTAATTAATTAATATTAATGGTAATTAATTTATTTAATAAATATATTAAATAAATTATTTTATCTGAATCCTGTACTCCTCCTTGTGCAGAGGATTCTGTATGTACGGGGATTCGTAAATTCTGAGTAGATTGGTGTAATTCTTTAAGAAGAACAACCAAATCTGTAATTTGCTTGCTTAATTCGTCAAACTCCTCTCGAGAAACAGGAGCAAGATTAGACTGGTCAGACGAAGACATAATTGGTTGTAGGCTCGTAGCCTTTTTGGATTTTGAACGGGTAACATGCCTAATTATTTCCCTACAAAAACTTGTGTAGTTTAGTCTTAGGGAATGTATAAATGTTTACATGCTATCATAATGTGTCCATTTTAGGAATATTATCCTGCAAAATGGGTGTCAATTGATAGCATGTCAAGTCTTAATATGCATGTGTAAATATTCTTCATATTTTCCATTACATAGAGATGAACATGGAATGAAATTACAAGTAATTGTCTTTACAAGTAATTGAAAAATGGAAAGCATGAAGAAACTTTCCTCCGCGTTTGGTTTATCAGAGGCTGACCTATCTTAGGTTACTCTCGCGACTTTTTGGCATGAAGGTTCCCAGATCATCGCAATCTACTCGACGGGAAGTTAATCCATTCTTTCAACTGAAGAGAATCTGGGTGATGCCTTTCCTGAGCCTCGTTGGAATTAGTCTCCCAACGAGTCCAGTAATCAAACACCGACAGGATAGCCTCTTGGTGGAGAAACCACATATTATACATTCACATAAAACATGCCTCACCATTTATAAAAATGATGACATGTGCGAAGAACTAATATCACATACAGATATATTACAATGAAATAAGTAAAATGCATTCGTACACATTCATATAAAAAAATGTAAATGCAACATTCACACACAAGCATATAATAGTTTTGAAAAGCTTGTGTAGCGGCTTAAGCCCTCTTACTGGATTCCCCAGCTGAGTAACCACCTGTCGACGTCGGGATTTTTATTTGTCCCTTTTTCTGTTCTTGTTCTTTGGTGTTCTCATGCTAGGTGAGATTTATTTTAAAAAACAAGTGACAAAAGGCCCGAAATGTATCTGTCGACGATTTGACTGTAAGAGTCGTTAGTTGGTGTTTTTAACAGGTTGCACCAACACAACCGAGAAAATGTTTGTACATTAATCCAGTGATGTGACACTGCTAAACGGGTCTGTAAAATCGAGATTCATTAGAGTTCGGGGGCTTGATTATTGGGAGGGAAGGTGTTAGGCACCCCCCGACATCCGTGTTACCATGGTGATCGCCACTTTTCAAGAAACTGTTATATGAATGTGTGTGTGGGTCAATGTGCTGTTATTTGGAAGTAGTGTGAGGCCTCGTTCGCACCTATATACAAAGGGTTTGAATTTGTATAAAAATTCAATTTTTTAGACAAAATATAGTAATGAAATTTTATGAAAGAGGTTTTTTAAACCCTGTGCTCAATAGTAATTGAGTCCTTTGATACTTCCATTTTATTATTAAATAATCGGCTTGATTGCTTTTATTTTTGAGATGCGAAGCATCTTCGAGAAAATAATATATAGCAGTGCCGAATCCCTCATGGGCATGAAAGACATCTAAGGAAATTCAAATACCATGAAAAATTTACAAGCTGCTTACAACTGAAAATGTCCATCACGGGAAATCGACTCTAGATTCAGTGAACTGAATCTGTGATCACATGATTCCTAGGCTCACATGATGCGGCAGTTTATATGAAAAGTAGTAAGCAGTAATATATATATATATATATATATATATATATATATATATATATATATATATATATATATATATATATATATATATATGATCAACCACCACGAAGCACCTCCATGGGGGATCAAAAATATAAATAAAGCAATAAATGTGATCAACCGCCACGAAGTAAACTTCAGGCGAGACTAAATGTAAATAAAATAGTAAAAACGATCAACCTCCATGAAGTAAACTCCAGACAGGACGGAATGTAAATAAAGGAGTTAAAGGCCACGAAGTAAACTCCATCGAACAAAGTTATATATATATATATATATATATATATATATATATATATATATATATATATATATATATATTGGAATCGATCTGGTCAGGGCTCCCTTATTTTTACTAAAATACGAACTTCTTTTCTCGGCCATGGGATGAGAAACAACGACCCAGATCAAGGAGGGGAAAAACACGTGGATCCTTTACAGGTAAGAAGACTTGCGTTGGGTCAAAAAAGACCAAATCATGAATCGAATAAAGGATTCGACGCAAGTCTTTTTACCCGTAAAGGATCAGCGTGTTTTTTCCCCTCCCTAATTTGGGCCGTTGTTTCTCATCTCATGACTGAGAAAAGAAGTTCGTATTTTAGTTAAAGTAAGGGAGCCCTGACCAGATCGATTCCAATATATATATATATATATATATAACTTTGTTCGATGAGCTTGGATTTTACATCTGGAGCGTTTACTGCTTATAAATATATATATATATATAAGCAGTAAACGCTCCGGATGTAAAATCCGGGCTCATCAAACAAATTTCGACATCAGTTCATATATATAGGTATATATATATATATATATATATATATATATATATATATATATATATATATATATATATATATATATATATTGAGCTTGGACTCACGTCCAGAGCGTTTATTTGCTTTAATATATATATATATATATATATATATATATATATATATATATATATATATATATATATACAAAAAGAAATAAAAACCACGGGCCGAAGTCCGGGCATACACACACAATACGACTCTCAACGTGAAGAAGAGTATGTGCAAAGATGAAGAGAAAGCCTTTAAAGTGTGTAAGAAGGCTTATAGTGGACTGCCAAAGAAGACTTTAAGTGGATAAACACTCGGCTCCTGTCGGTAAAAAATATCTATATGTGAGCTCACAAGTGTTAAAAATGAGAAAACACTTAATATAGGGTGTGTACAGAGCAAATTGGAAAAGGCTTCCTCGCCATCTTCTCTTGAAATATGGCCATCCCAAGCCCTCTATTTATAGAGGGTGGAGCCGCATGTGTACATGCGGCAACCGCAGATGCACCTGCGGCTGTCCGGGGTGCCCTGGGCTCCGTAGGTCCTGTCGTCTTGAAGTACGTGCACGTGTGCAACATGATATCTGCTCGAACTTGCAGAACTTCAATCCAAGCATCCAATTGAGGTGTATAAGACCTGTTTCAGACTACTGTTGTCAAGAGCTAGACAATGACATGGGATTCGATGTTGTACGAAGTAAGGAAGATAGAACCATGTCTTATGTCTTCAAGCTTTAAATTCTTTCCAGTGTTCTTCCTTGCGTAGTAGTCACTCGGGATTGCAACTCCTTGGTTCTTGTGGGATATTGTTGTGTAGAATTTATGTTGACTGTTGTTTGTTGAGACGACACCATGTGGGTTTGAAGTGGAAATTTGACGATTTTGCCCTTCACCGGGATTATCTCCGATTTTGGCTAATAAAGCAGACGTTGCTCAAGGTTATCTCTGAGATTGGGCTACTTCAAGTGTTGAATGCCCTCAGGGTTATCTGTGAGGTGTGCCTGTCCTCCTAGAGTTATCTCAGGGTTTGGGAGTTGAGTGCCTCGGTGTGAGTCCCAAGGTTGAAGCTGAATGCATGGGTTGAAACAAGCATCTCCAGGGTTATCTCTGGAACTGCAACTGCACCCCTTGGGTTTATCTCCAAGGTTGACATTGTCTTTTTCGGTGTTGTTTTCGGGACTGAGACTGAACATTCGGGGTTATCTCCAAGATGAATCGGCATTCTCTGGTGAAATTTCTGGTATTTGTACTGCTCTCCCCGAGGTTATCTCCAAGGTGGGAAATGATACTCCTGGTGTGTTTTTCGGGGTTGAAACTGAACTTCTGATGGTAGTTTCGAGATTAAGATGAGCTGTCATCTAGGGTTATTCCTTAAAGAAGATTCCGCGCTTCCTGTAATGTTAGTTGTATGGAGCAAATTTTGAGTGTCTACAGATGCCCCTCTTTGTGAGACCCCAAATTTTGTGAATAAAGATTAATTTTTTCAAAATATTTTTTAAAGTATTATGGTGTGGATTTGATATAATGTTATAGTTGTGGGTAAAATTTAAAAATTTTGCAAAGTATGTAAGTTGTTATATTATATTCGATTGGTCGAGGAATATTCGTACAATGACATAATCATTGGTGGACCCCACAACGAAATTATTGTCGGATTGAGAAAATGACAGAAATATTTTTATGAAAATAACGACGGAAGTTTCACCGTTAACTGTTGAAACACCCAGTGTTAAAAGATATGCGTGGTTGCATAGTAGCACACAGTATTGATTATTGATGCTTACGTGAGAAGTCACTCAGTTTTGTTCAATTATTGATACAGTAATTGTTGCATAGTATCTCACGTTATTTGATTCAATTATTGTCAATATTTTATATATTACTCCCTCCGTCCCAAATTAATTGCTCAGTTTTGACTTTTTAAAGTGAAATTGACCATTTTTAAAACTAATTTTTTTACTATTTTTGCTAAAATATAGGTGAAGAGATTATAACCAAAAGAAAGTATATACAATTTATTACTAATCCTAATTTTTATAATTTTAAAAATATAATTATATATGCTTAATTATTAATTCTAAAAATAGTCAATTTGACTTAAAAAGTCAAAATTGAGCAGTTAATTTGGGACAGAGGGAGTATTAAATAACTAATTGAGATAACAAAGTTATTAATATTATTATTTGAAATATTAACAATGTCTAGAAGTTCTACCAAGGAGAGGTTTGGTCACCTAATTGCGCGCCAATATGAAGAAATCCTTATTGGAAAGCCCACTCTTTCCTGGGAACAACCTGGTCGATTAATATTGTGAATTATAATAATGGTGATAAGTTTGTTTTATTATTATTATAAATGTAATAAAATAGAAAACTTTTTATATAAAACATAATACTTTTTATAAAGTTTTGTTTTATTTGATTATAAATAGAATATATTATAGTTTATTATGCATAGTGTTTGCATAGTACCTGCATAGTGTTTGCATAGTAAAATCTTTTTATATAAAATAGAATACTTTTATAAAGTTATTTGTTTTATTAGATTATAAATAGAATATATATATTATATTTTATTATGCATACTGTTTGTATAGTGCATGCATAGTGTTTGCATAGTAAAATCTTTTTATATAAAACAGAATACTTTTATAAAGTTATTTGTTTTATTAGATTATAAATAGAATATGTTATATTTTATTATGCATAGTGTTTGCATAGTGTCTGCATAGTAAAATCTTTTTATATAAAACAGAATACTTTTATAAAGTTATTTGTTTTATTAGATTATAAATACAATATATTATATTTTATTGCATAGTGCAACATAGTATCCTTTCCATTCTCCTATAAATAGGATGCTTAGTTAGAATTGAAAATCACACCAGAAGTTCAGAGAATTCTTCTTCTATAATCTTGAGCATATTTCTTTAGAGTTTAAGAAAGCTTTGAACGTAGAAATAATGCAAGTTTTCTTCAAGAATATCCTTGCCCTACCAGTCGGAATACTCTTTTTTCTAAGGTAAGGGATATTATTTGTTGTACTTGTAAGGGGTATTATTTCTTTTGTATTCATGAAGAGAACTATTGTTATTCCATTCCTTATTATTCTGTTGGAATAACCTATATATGAGGACTACCGTATACATGGTGAAATTCTTCTGTTATTCTATTCTTTATTATTCTGTCGGAATATCCTGTCTGTGCGTTTGCGCATGACCTGGTTCCATTCTTTATTATTCTGTCAGAATATCTTGTCTGTGGGTTTATGCATGACATGGTTCCATTCTTTATTATTCTGTTGGAATAACCTGTCCGTGCGGTCTATCGCATGCATAGTGAATTTCATTGTTATTCCATTCTTTATTATTCTGTTAGGAATAACCTGTCTGTGCGGTCTATCGCATGCATGATGAATTCTTCTGTTATTCCATGCTTTATTATTCTATTGGAATAACCTGTCTATGTGGATTACCGCATGCACGGTGAATGATCCTTCGTATTCATATGAATAATATTTTCATTAAAAAGGGGTTTCTACCAGGGGCAGTTTCATAATTTTTTCGACCCTCAAAAATTCTGAAAAAATTTGAAATGATAACTTGATGAGTTTTCTAGATTGTGTCCAAAAAATGGCGATTTTTGGATGTATAGATTAGGAGTTATGAATTTTATAGAAAAGACTATTTTAAAAGTAAACCCTTATTACTTCTTGTGGTTAACTCCAAAATTGGTAAAAAAAAATTTATTAGGAGTACATGTATATAACAGGAGTATATCTAAATATTACAATTTTACAATTTTTGGACAAAAGTACAATTTATGATAAATGTCTAAATATTCGATAGGTTTAGCCATATGAAAATAGTAAATGAATTTTAAAAATTTTGAGAAAAATATATGTTCAATATGGGACTATATTATGCTAAATCCCAGAAAAGTAATATTTTTGGGACTGATTTGGTATTTTTCAAGAAAATATACTAATTATGAGTAAATGAATTAAATATGTTATGTGAAGTAATAAAATTGGAAAATAGGATTTTATGGCTTGGGAATTCTATATAGGGTATATGAAGATTTTTGATGAGGGATGTGATCATTGATGATGAAATCTTATGAGTATGGCATTTTTTAATGATTAAATGCATTATTTGATAAAGTGTAAATAATTGAAATAAATTATTTATAAGTTTAAGAAATGATTAAAATATTGTTATAATATTAATGTTATTAGATTATGAGATTATTAAGTGATTAATAACATTTGGTTATTATTGAATGCTGGATAAATTGTATTATAAATGTTTAATATTTATCCTTTATCTCATTTGATTGATTCTTTATATCATTGTCGTTATCCTCATGCTTATATTATGATGAAAGTCATCTGTGGCTTGTAGTGCATAGATGAACTTGGTATGATTATGACCAGGGATTATTCGGTATAATCATGATCGTAATGTTACAAATGATGTCGTAAAAGTCCTCATTGGCCCGCAATGCATTGATGGACAGTTTTTGGTATGATTATGGCTATGGATTCTCTTCGTCCAAGGGTGCAAATATGAATTATTTTATGGCATGATCAGGACCGTTGATGAAAACACGATTATCTTTGGCCCATAGTGCATAGATAATTTGTGGTCGTGATATTAACGAATATCCTTGGCATGTAGTGCAGGGATGATTCGATGATGTGGATTAATTATTGAGCTAAGTCTCAGCAATGAAATATTAATTCATTGATGGGATATTAAAAAATATCCTTGACCGTAGTGCAGGGCTGATTCGATGATGTGGATTATTTATTAAGTTGAGTCTCAGCGATAAAAATATTGATTATAAATTTTTAATTCGTAAAAGATAGTAGATATCATGCTCTACTTGACTTTTCTAAAATACAGTTGTATGTCTTTGGCCTGTAGTGCAAAGATGAATTATTAATGAATATCTTTGGCCGTAGTGCATATATGAAGTTATTAGTATGATTATGAGCAGAAATTATGATTTGGTATAACCATGATTTTTGATGTTTCAGGTGAAGATAGGTGATTAAAATTTTCTTCGTCCTAGGTGCGAAGAGAAATTTAGAATCATAATTATGATTATGAGTTATTCATATGATTGTGGACAAGAATTGTTGATTGATGTTACAGGGATAAAACATTATCGGTGGACTTTTAACATGGAGAAGATAGTAGATCTGATAGTCTATTTGACTCTTCTAATGGATTGCTCGTTCCGTTGCAACTATGGTTGAAATTTTTTATCATCTACCATATATTCTAAATCTTTGATTTATTACTGATGAAGGCTATTGATGATGTAAATTATTTTTAGTCATGATATTCTTTACTAGGCTAGTTGTGCTCACCCTTTTTGCTTCACAATTCCTTTCAGGTAATAAGAGTGTAGCTGGGTCGAGCGGGGATAACAGGGGAATAGAACGGTAGTCTATAGCTGTTGAGGTTCTCCCTAAATAGTATGAAAATAATTTTATTGATGACTTTAGATAAGTGTGTCGTATTGTATACGTCATTTGATATTTAATTTTGGTGAACCGAATAGTGTGAGGTGAATCTAACTTTGGAAGGGTGTTTTGCCACTATCATACAAGATGTCTAATGACATACAACCTCGTGTTATCATAAGACAGGGTTGTCCACATCCATTTGCTGAGTATATCTACGAGCACTACCTATATGATCTTGGAGTTTATTTGAAATATAATTTTCACTTGGAGACAATGGAGATAGTTATATGTCAAGAGAAGACTCACCATTGGAAAGAAGATGATAGTAATCTTCTCGTTTTTCTTTGGGGTCTATTGGGTCAACCAAGGATAATTCTGTGGACATGTGATATCTATCATAACCTAGACGCATGGCCTCCCATGTACGAAGGTTTTCTTGATCACTTCCCTAATATTTTAATTTCTAAAATAGTTTTTGAATATACTTTTATGTAAAGTATCATTATAAGGATGTGGTCGAGGCACCATGAGAGTTACATACATTTGTATTAAAAATCACAGTTAACTGTGCTCGTATTCTATACGACAGTTCAACAGTTGTATAAATGAAGTTTGTATTTAATTTTTATATTGTGATTCTGGCGACTCAGAATGGGTCGTGTGGACCTATTTTGGGGGTGTTACACTCTTTATTATATTCATGTAATGCAATGACATGGATAGGATAAAGAATACTAGACACTTGAAATACGATAAGATGATTATGATGCAATACATAATAACATGATGCAAATGCATGTGACTTGTTGGATTATTCTCCAACACGATGGGATGATTGTCGACTCCCTGTTGCTTCTACTGGGGGAGAACTACATATGAAACCCGATGAACTATCATGGACGCGTGATCCACAACTACCATGAATCTTTAGGATATTGACGTTGGGGTTATCTCCAAAGTCCTTAATCCTTGGTACAGACTTCACATTGAAGATGCATCTCTCATGTACAAGAGATTATGTGGGAATAGAGATTTGTCTATTGAGGATGTGTATAACATATTCCATCATCGGTCCTCCCCGATGAGTATGTTCTTTTATGGTTTGTATCGCTTGGTCTTTCTGCTGCTCTGTTGGATTTACTGCTAACAGTCGGTGTTGTCAGGGTTACCTAACCTTTATTGACATGCGCATCAATGGATGAGATCCCTGCTGGGCATAATGTCAAGGCTACTTGACCTTCGTTGATGTGTGCATCAACGGATGTATGAAAACCTGTTGGGGAAAAGGTTTTAGGGCTATGACCATGAATTGATGGCATCGTACCTTTGTGAGATATTGCCGAATGTAGTTTACAACATCTGAGATCATTAGTATAGTATAGCCTATGTTTGGGCAAATTTAAATGAGTGATATATAAAGCCACAACTTGACCCGTGAAAACCAGGATTTCAGGTTATTCTGCTCAATCACATAGCGTTTTTATTCATGATTTGACCCTTTCAGCTTGTAAGAACTCCTTTTCCACTCGAATAGGACTGAGCTGGGGGACGGGGGGTGGGCTCCATTTTTGCTATATCTTTTGATAGGCCTCTATTAGTAATTGGGCGGCTGTGCCCCATTTCCCTGTATTTTTAGCTATATAGAGATGTATTAGATGATGATATACTTTGGAATGTATGTACAGTTTTCTATTCCATATATCATATTGCCATCTATTCTTTATCATGCATGTATTATGTTATGCATATGTATGTATGTCTAGAGATATTCAGCGTTGACCCCTGGATGGTCTTATGATACGGCCCTCACAGATGTCTTCTTCGATAGTTAGCCGCATTGATCATACCCCACCAGTATCGGTGGCATCTCGTCTAAGATCATGGTATGATAGTATGTCACCTTCAAACAGGGTGACTGTAAATCAGTTATTACAGCATACTATGACTCTCCTGATGTTTCAGGTTCTCGTTGGCTTTGTAGAGGGTATGTTGGATCATTGGATACGAGAGAGACAGGTCTTCCAGTTTGGCATCCATGAGTTGACTCCTACTCTGGAGGAGTATGCATGGTTGATGGTGCTGCCATTGGATAAACCTTGGGCGTGGATGGCCATCGGCGACATGAGCCGATAACTTATGACTCTCACCGAGTTGAGGCGTAGAGTTGTGCAGGATTAGATTACATCCGGTCACGTCGTATCCCAACATTTTCTGATGGACAGATTTGGCTCTGATGATAGTTATACTCGGTACTTCGGGGATTTCACCATGCTGGAGGATCATTGGCACTCGGCCATAGTAGATGTCTTGCTACTGTGCGTATTGTCATATGTATACATGCCACGGTACATGGATGAGCTAGATATTGGCATTATTATAGTAGTGAGATCTCTTAGGGAGGGTCACACCATTGTACCGATGATCATAGCAGAGACACTGAGGTCAACCATATTTTGCAGCACTTTACCCTGCAGGGGTATTCATAGGTCGTTCGGTCATATTGTACGTGTGGTTTATGTCACACTTGAGACCAATTGGCACTTTCGGACGACATGTGTATTGTTTCACCCATGAGATAGCTATGTCGTACTCCTTTCAGCCTACGGAGTGTACAGATCCTGCATCTTGGTCCATTTTCCTGGAAGGGATTGAAGATCCGTTTGATATATTGTCGTGTACATGGCTTAGCTCACCCTACAACTTTATTACTCATGCTCCAGGCATGGATTATCACCCTCTAGCTGGTTTAAGGGGCATGACTACTTACCACCCACTAGCCGTGATGTGTCAGTTTGACCAGTTCCAGGACTCCCATCCTTTTGAGGGGGCATTGAGTCAGTGCTTAGCTTCTCGCCACTTATCAACAGGGGATAGATCCAGGTTGTACGTCTGTTGGGATCAGCGTGAGCTAGCTGCATTTTCCATTAGCCACTCAAGTTATTCTGCAGAGTATTCCGCATGGATGGAGATAGAGACGACATTAACTATAGCAGTATCCACAATGCATATGATTGATTCCAATAACGGGGATCCTATAGAGGAGACTTATATTCCCACCGAGGAGGATTTGACTACTGGGTTGCCAGCAGTTGTGATGGATTCTCCCAGTACGAGTGCTACTATGATTCAGCATTCATTACAATATTTAGAGCAGAGTCTTCATCTGATCACCTTTGAGAGATATCAGGCTAGGGCCTTGATGTTGACAACTCTTGATGGGAGAGACTTCACTCTATTGGAGAGAGATGAGGCCATATCAGTCAGAGATGCATTGATTGTAGAGCGGGATACTGCTCTATATGCTCGGGATGTGGCCGTCACAGATAGTACTTCAGTGAAATCCCTTACGACTGGCATCCTTGCCGAATATATTAATGAGCATCATGCCACCATGCAGTTGTCCTCGGATCTGCTAACTCGTGTAAATACCATTGGGCAGGAGCTTGCATCGTTACCTCTTTCTTCGAAGAGGGATGCTATTTTAGATCTGATAGTCCATATACATACAAATTCGTAGATAGACTTGTATTTTCCTGCATAGACTAGCTTAGCCATTTTGTCATGTACAACATATATGTATATATCAAACAACATTATATATGGCATGGAAATATATTTTGATTCACTTCCCTTTTAGTTGTGCCTTGATACTTGCTTGATATTTGCCTGTTTCTTTAGGGCTTGTGATCTTGATGTATTCTAAACTCATCCTTAATAGGTGGACATTAAGATGTCGCAGGATCTTTTAGAATGGATCATTGATCTGTATGTTTTCCTACCCTCTTTGGTGTCTTGGGACTGGTTTTTATATGGAAATATGTAGAGGAGTGTCGTTTTTCCTCTCTGAGATTGACCACACCATAGATGGTCGCCAGTACTCCTATTTAAGAGGAGCCCAGTTAGTTCCATCTCTCATGGATTGGTGTTTCCCTTTAACGAATCAACCGCGGCTTAGATGGTCGCCAATTCTTCCATTTATTGGGAGGTCAGGTAGTTCCATCCCTTTGATATGAAGCCGATGAAATGTGGTGGATTGAAGTTTGATCCCAGTACCATGTGACAAGTATTTGTGTTTTGGTAAGGGGTTAGACCAAACCAAAAATGGCTGCCTATGTACTCCTATTTAATAGGAGATCATGTCTGCGTAGTTCGAACCTGGTGTAAGAGGTTCAACGCTAAATGGTGTAAGGTGTAGAAAGGGTGTAGGAATGTTTTTGTTGTTTTTGGTTTTGTAGACAAGGGTGTAGAAATGTTTTTGTTGTTTTTGTTTTCTTATTGCGACCGGGCCATATAGAATATGGTTGCCTACGTACTCCCAGGTATTAGGGATATCAGGTTGATGTTCACCCCTAAGGACGATTTACAGCCAACAAAAAGTTTAATCCCATGTGTAGGCTAAACTGCAGGGGAAAGAAAGTTTGATCCTATGTTTGGGACAAACTGTAGGTGTGAAAAAGTTTGATCCTATGTTCAGGACAAACTGCAAGTGTGAAAAAGTTTGATCCTATGTTCAGGACAAACTGCAGGTGTGAAAGGTTCAATCCCTGGTGGGATAACTGAAATTGTATGAATGGTTTGAAATGAAGTGAAATCACGCTGTTGGCTTGACGATTATGTTTCACTGATAGGGCAGAAGAGTATGAAGAAGATTTTGTAAGTAAGAAAGGATTAGAAAACGTGAATGACTGGTGTTTTGATGATCCAAAACTAGGATGTTTGCTTGATGGTAACCTCAGACATAGTACCGTCTCACGGTGTCCGAGTTTATGAGTTGTGAAAATTCATCGTTGTCCATTTCCTGTAGTCTGAGAGCGCCTCTTGTCAATACCTCTTTGATAACAAACGGGCCTTCCCAGTTTGGAGTGAATTTTTCCTTAGATTGATCTTGGTTGTCAATGATCTTCTTCAAAACTAAGTCATGTTGTTTAAATTTTCGTAGCCGGAATTTTCTGTTGTAGGATCTGGCGATCCTTTGTTGATATAACTGACCATGGAAGATAGCCGAGATTCGCTTTTTGTCTATTAGATACAATTGGTGATATCTGTCTTGTACCCATTGGTCTTCATCGAGCTGAGCATCCATCAACATTCTGAGGGATTCCATTTCCACCTCTATGGGGAGCATTGCTTCCATCCAATAGGCTAATGAGTAGGGGGTTTCCCCAGTGGAAGTACGCATTGAAGTTTTGTAGGCTAATAAAGTTAGAGGCAACAAGTCAGGCCATCCTTTGTGGTTGGCGGACATCTTCTACATGATCTTATTGATGTTTTTATTAGACGCTTCAACAGTACCATTCATCTTTGGATGGTAGATGACAGAGTTAATGTGTTTGATGTGGAATTTACTGCATAACTCCTCCATCATTTTGTTGTTGAGGTTCTTAGCATTGTCTGACACAATTACCTTTAGTTGTCCATATCAACAAATGACATTGTCTGACACAATTACCTATATCTGTATTGAATTATTTACAGTTTTTTCTTGTGCCAGTCATCTTTGACAGCCTCAAATGATGGTGGTGTCAGATCTGCATGATATTTTTGCAGTGGTAAGGCTTTATTACTTTGCTCATTAGTTCAAATTCACTTTAAAGGGTGTTGCATTAGTCTTCAGTCTCTGAATTTGTATTTTGAATTACAAGTGTAACTTAAACTGGGTTAAGAAAATTCTACTTTCGTATCACATTATCAAAATATCAATTAGTGTTCGCCTTGATAAAACTAAAGTTTGCAGCCAATTAGTGTTTTGTTGTACTCACTTACCTAGAAACTTGAAAGATCTCCTGTTGGCTGCACAATTTCTTTGTTACCAATAATGCCTAATGGAGACATTATTTTTGTGGCTCTTTGTTATCTGTTTACATGCTGTGTGACTAGATGAGTTTTTATGTTCCAGATCAACTAAAATCTAAATGATGTCAACTCAAATGGACTGAACTAAAGGATGTGTTCTTGTGCCAATTGTCTTAGTGAATTGCATAACTTGATCATTTTGATTTGTTTTCTCTTGCTTAACCTACTATTAAATTCCAACTTGGGGAACATGTGTCTGTTATTTGCAGATCTTGGAAGGCCTGACTGCTGCTTCATGTGACAACTCTTAAGTGGAGGGGGACTGTAATTGTTAAACAGTGATAAAAGTATGGTCCAGTTCATGGTAGTGGGGGTGGTTCTCCATGGTGGAGTTACTGGAGTGCTGGCATTACTAATGCAATTGGCCCTGCTATGGGAATTGAAGCATTGAAGTATATCAATTACCCTGCCCAGGCATGTTCAAATTAAATTTCTCGACAATACTTCATACATAGCTTCATCCGAGTTGCGAGAATTTTGACAGTGGAGTTGATGATCTTATCTTGGTTAATTGCTTATCTTATTTCATTTTCAGGGAAATGGACATGACCAACCAATAACACATGACCAACCTGGGAGAAGAATTGGACAAATATCAACTTCTTCACTTGCTTAACCAACGCATTTTATTTGGTTTGGGAACTGATATAAGTTTACTTTTAGTCTTGTTACCAATCTACTTTATTGTTTCACTTGTTGTTTTGTTTTGTGTGACAAACAATGTACTTCAATCTGCCTGATAGTTTGGTATATTTTGTGGATGTAGTCAAATTCACAATTCAATATAGTAGTAATTATAATCAATGCTTGAGATATTTGAAACTGTAAATGAATGATATTATTGGGATGTATTTTAAATGGTTGATACATTTTGGTTTTAAATTTAAATGATAATTTAGACTTTTTAGCTATATATCATGGCATTAGCATATTGCAGGTGCATTGGTAATATAGGTATTTTATAATTTTTTTTTATTTTTTTTCTTTATCTACAACGTTTTCAAAATGTTGTATAAATTGGTTTAAAACGTTGTCTGATATACTAAACAACAACGTTTTTATCCAAAAAACGTTGTGGAATCATACATTATACAACGTTTTTAAGCATCTGCTAATTTTGGGAAGACAAATCTACAACGTTTTTTTCTAAAAAACGTTGTGTATTGTGCTTAACTACAACGTTTTAAAAACGTTGTGTAAGAGTGTCAAATAGACAACACCCTTAACCACTACGTTTTTCTGACAGAAACCACAACGTTTTTTCCGCGTTGTCTATTTATTGTTTTGTAGTAGTGAATGATAACTTCTTTGATAACCTTGGGGAAGGAGGCTGCTTCCACCCTCTTGGTGAAGTAGTCGATCATGGTGAAGATAAACCGATGCCCATTTGTGACGCCCCCAAAATAGGTATACATTAGCCATCTTTAGTTGCCAAATACATGGTATAAAATTCAAATATAACTGTCGTGTAAAATACGACAAAACATAAACTGATTGTTTTAAAACGAATATTGTCTTCTAAACAGTATTCAACTCAAATGTAGTCCTCAATACATTTATTATCACACTATTTCATAGAATAGTGAGGACTACTAATTCTATCATCTAGACCGTCACTCCGTTCCCCGACTAGTCCCAGCTACGTTCTCATTTCCTGAACAGGACAACGAAAGCAAAAGGGTGAGCTCAACTAGCCCAGTAAGAAATATTATGACTAAGATAATGCAGAATAATTTATTGTTAGCCTTCAAAAGTGTTAAACTGATAAAATATAACAAACATCAAGTTTAATTGTAGCGGAACAAGCAATCCATTAGAAGAGTCAAGTAGAGCATAAAATCTACTATCGTCTATGATTTAAAAGGTTTTTCATCACTTTTATCGCTGAGACTCAGCTTAAAAAATAATCCACATCATCGAATCACCCCTGCACTACGACCAAGGATATTCTTTAGTATCACGATCATAAATTATCCATGCACTACGGGTCAAGGATATTCATGTATTCATCAATGGTCATGATTATGCCAACAACAGTCCATTAATGCACTACAGGCCAATGAGGACTTTACCACATCATTTGTAAGATTATGGTCATAATTATACCGAATAATCCCTAGTCATAATCATACCAAGTCCATCTATGCACTACATGCCATAGATGACTTTCAACATAATATAAACACGAGGATGATGACAATGATATAAGAATTCAATAAAACAAGTTCAAGGATAAATTTTTAAAGATTTATAATTAATTTACCCAGAAATCAATAACGTCTAAATTGTCAACATGATACTGCTTTGTAGAGTAAAATTCAAGAATAATATTGTACCAAAAATAATTTGGACCAAAAATGAATCAATTTTTATCATGAATAGTATCCCAGGTGAATAGTACTCGAGTGAATAGTACCCTGTGAATAGTTCTTTGGGAATAGCAACCCCGTGAATAGTACTCCGGCATGAAAAAGTTAAAACTTATCAAGAATGCTTAGAATAATATTTCTATGAAAAGATACTGGATGAAGGGTAAATATTAATGATATTCTACTAATTTTAAGGAGTATAGAAACTAAAATTTTAACAAAATGAGTATAGAATTCAAAATCTGAAATGAAATAATATTACTTACATACTACAAAGTATGAAAGAAAATATTATTTCAAGTGAATATTGAACAAAAATAACATCCCTTGCCTCAAAATAACAGTAGTTTTGATCGGAATATCGGATGTAAAGCTTAAGGAAACTTGCACTGAATAGCAACTCTCAAAGTATCTAAATACTAATAAAAATACGCTCGATAATATAGAGAGAAAGAAAACTTGTTTCTGGTGTGATTTTCAATTCTAACCTAAGCGCCTATTTATAGGAAAATGCTAGAACGCCATAGGAGACTAAATAATAAAATAATATTATTTTTTATACAAAATTTCTACGCATACCAAGCTAGACCAAAAATTTAGCCACCTCAAGTAGGGCCCACCAATTCAGCACATGTTTTCTTCACCAACCAAAAGTGGGTCCTACCCATAATTTTAATAAAAACATTTTATTTACCGAAACTTCAATAATTCATAATAAATAGCCATTTTATCAGAAAAATACAAATTTTATGTCCATTCCACACGAAATCAAATTCTCTACAACTTTGCAGAAAAAAGTTTTTCCAAATTCCAGACAGAAAATATCCAAAATCCACAAACGGATGACTTTTAACACCTTTTAAAATTCATAACAAATCATGCGTTAATTTTTAACGGTTCAAAATTTGTAGACATATACTCAACTTATATATGCATAACATATCCAAAAATCACAACGATCCAACAGTCGGATCAAAATTATAACTCACGCAATAGAGCTTTAAGAACACTGATTTGACTTTTTAATACCTCCAATCCGATAAAATACTGATAAAATACTGATAAAATACCTCAACATTAATTCCTTCATTTATAACCACATAAAATAAATATTTTCCTATCCATCATTTATGTCAACATAAAATAAATATTTCCTTATCATATAAATCAATAATTAATTATTCACAAATAATATTACAGAATCACAATAATGACAACCAGGCCGTTCCCAGGAAAGAGGGGGCTTTCTAATAAGGATTTCTCCTTATTGGCGTGCAATTAGATGACCAAACCTCTCCTTGACAGAACTTTCTAGACACTACTAATAATGCTATCTAATAATATTATTCAAATAAAATGAATTATTGATTTGATAATGGGAAATACTGTGCAGTGATAATTATTGAAACAACAATAATATAAAATATCAACGCAACAATTATTGAATCAATAAAATAAAATATTGAACAGTAATTACTGTAATAATTATTGAGTAGTGCCTTCTTACGTAAGAATCAATAATTCAAAATTACTGTGCAATACCGTGTGCTACTGTGCAACAACGCGTATTACTGTATTTTAATCACCAGGTATTCCAACAGTGTTAACGGTAACAACTACGCCGTTATTTAAAAAACTCAAACTTATCATTTTCTTTATCTGAAAGTTATTCTATTATGGTCCCACAAATGGTTGCGCCGTCGTACGAATATTTCCCGATAAAAAAGAATATTCCCCGACCAATCGAATATTTTATAACCACTTGCTTACTTTTCAAAATTTATAAATATTACCCACAACTATAACATTATCTCAAATCCACACCATAACATAAAAAATATTTCGAGAAAATTAAATATTTATTCATAAAATTTGGGGTCTCACAATCTCCCATCCTTATGAAATTTTGCCCTCGAAATTTACATACGTATCTGGTATGTCGAATAGATGAGGATACTTCGTCAGATTCTAACTCTCTCTCTAGCGGATTGAATACTGACAAGGGCATCAAATTTATACTTGACCCAAGATCACACATACATTTACTGAAGCTCATCTTTCTAATTGTGCATGGAATTGTGAAACTACCCAGATCATTCAGCTTTGGAGGTATTTTGCACTGAAGCATTGCACTGCATTCCTCTATCATGGCCATTGTTTCAAAATCTTTTAATTTCTTCTTCCTTGACAAAATACCCTTTATGAACTTTGCATAACTCGGCATCTGTTCCAATACCTCAGCGAAAGGTATGTTAATCTGCAGTTTTTTAAAGACCTCCAAGAATTTGCTGAACTGCTTATCTTCCCTCTGCTTATTCAATCTCTGTGGATACAGAACCGAAGGGTGAACTCTTGGTATTGTATTCATAGGCTTCTCAAATGAACTGCTTTATTATCCTCTTCATGTTACTGTCTAAAACCTTTATTATTTTCTTTCTTCTTAGACAAAATTTCTGCCTCGCGCGGCCGCGCGTCTCCCCCTTGTAAACATGGCGCGACCGCGCCATGCTGATTTTCTGCAATCTGTTTCCCAGACCTGAGTATGATCAACTGACAGTTTTCCTTCCCTTTTGTTATTGGATTTGCCTCAATAGTACTTGGTAATGAACCCTGGGGCCTGTTGTTAAGCATGCTTGCCATTTGACCCTTTTAAGTTTACAGATTTTTAATAGCCACTGCTTGGGTTTTAATCATCACCTCTGTGTTCGCCATGTATTTCATCATCATCTCCTCCATTTCTAATTTCTTTTCTTTTTGAGGTGCAGATGGAGTGTGATGTTGTTATTGAGCAAATCCAGGTAGATAAGGTGGTCTTGGTGTAAACAGTTGCTGAGCTGATTGTGACTGAAATTTGTTATTCTGTTGAAACTGACTCTGCTAATTTCCTTGATTATTTTACCAACTGAAGTTTGGATGGTTGCGGTTGTTAGAGTTGTATGTGTTCTAAAATTGTCCCTGATCATTCCTATAATTGATCATATACTGTACAGACTCTGAGCTGATAGCACATTGATCCGTTGAATGTGACCCCACAAAAATCTCACACACAAAGGCAACTGTCTTCGCCTTGGTCTCTGTCAACGAATTGTTTTTCTTCACCGGGGATGCCATCTATGCTGACAACTGAGTGATAGCATCCACTTCTAACAAACCTGCAACTCTGTGTTGTGGCATCCTGGCTGTAGGATTTTGAAAATCATTAGCTACCATTGTCTCAATGAGGTTATAGGCTTCTTCATAGCCTTTCGCCGATAAAGCTCCTCCTGCAGCTGCATCTACAATTGGCCAGGATTGCAATCCCAATCCATTATAAAATGTGTTGATCACCATCCAATCTGGCATGCCATGGTGTGAACATTTCCTTACCATCTCTTTGTATCTATCCCAGGCTTCATATAATGATTCACCCTGTTGCTGCTTAAACTAGGAAATTGTTGTCCTCATCTTCACAGTCTTAGCCATTGAGAAAAACTTGGCTAAGAATTTCTGTGCTAGGTCCTCCAATGTGGTTATAGATTCCGAAGGCAAAGAGTGAAGCCAACTTCTTGCTTTATCCCTCAAAGAAAACGGAAATAGTCTAAGTCTGATCGCATCCTCCACCACCCCGTTGTATCTGAAAGTATCACATATTTTGATGAAACTTAACAAGTGTTCATTAGGATCATCTATAGCAGCACCCCCAAACTGTACAGTAATTTTGCACCATTTAAATAGTGCCTGATTTTATTTCAAAGGTGTTGGATGCTATCGCTGGTCTGACTATGCTTGACTGCAATCCATTAATGTTCAGCATCGGATAGTCCCTCAAAGTCCTGTGCTCCTCTATTTGCTCTTCTCTTTGTCTTTTGGCTGCCATGTTAGATGTTGTAGCCTCTAAATCTGCTTGTATATTTCTACACACTCTCAATTTCCAACCTCTTCTGTTTATGTTGTCCTGTGCTGGTATCAACTCTTAATTGGATGATCGTGTGTGCATAAAATATATGCAAGTACCTGAAACAAAACAAAAATAGAAATGAGAAAGGTTTCAGCAAGTAAAGTAAATTATCGATCCATGGAGAAAGGTTTCAAAATTAAATTATTATACATCAACTATATCACTATTTATATATGCTTAAACGAACGCTATAATTTTGATTGAACCTAAACTCAAGTAATAAATAAAAGAAGAAAAATAGAATAATAAATCAAATTTGGAAATAATGGGATTCTAACTTCAATTCATACTTCATCTAAATAATACCCTCATGCAAGATCATTCATGTATCATGGAAAATTAGCCAAGAGCACAAAACTAGACATAACCATTTTTCAATGCATTATGACCTATTTACATAACATCCACGTGCAATAGAAATCATGTAATCATCAATAAAACCAAAATCACTATATTTCTTTATGACATTGCAGCAATATTGAATTGAAGTATAAGCTCTTATATAACTACACACGGTAAAACAGTATATTTCTATCTGATTCACGAAATATAAAGCTAAACAATTTAGCATCATAAACGCATGCTATCATGATTACAACCATACTCATATGTCATTTTTCAATTCCATATAAGTAGATAAAATGAATGGTGATCAGACATTCATACAATCAATTCAATCATAATAGAATTTCCATGATAACTACATAATCAAGCATTCAGACCATTAATATTAGACTACATATCAATATCTATTAGAATCCCATAATGGAGTTTAGTTCATCGCTGAACCGAAAGCCATTATTGGATTAAAGCAACACATGAAAAATAAATAGAACAATTGAGAGAGAAGATAGAATTGATCAAACCCAATTGCAGATTATATTTCAAAACGTTGTTCGAATCTCCAATGATTTCCAGCAAAATAAAAGTAGTTCGTAGTCAATGATTGAATTCTAAAGAAGAGGTATAAAATATTAAGTATATGCTTAGATCCTTATTGGAATTCGTTCAAAGCGTAGAACCCTAGTTCTCTAATATGAAAAATTGATAAAACAATAGATTGATCGCGTTTGGTACCAACCAGAGTAGTTTATAACAACTCAAACACTTCAAATTTCAAAATTAAAATAAAGTCAAACAACAGCAGTAGATGACCCTATACAAAACAGGCGTGGGCGTGCGTATATGCAAAATAGGTTTCTTTCGGTCAATGGCGCGGGCGCGCGTGTTCCAGCTTATGCAGCCGCACGGCTTCTGCATTATGCATCTTTAAGTTCTACTACTGCTGCTTCCTTGTTATGTTGCTAGTGTTCCTTTGACATGCTGCTTTTGTTTCTTTGTCCATCAATGCTCAGTTCTTTTTCTCCACTCGACCCTGGTGTCATGCTTTCACTGATCTCATGCCACCTACCAACGCCGAGCTATACCATTTCCTGCATTTTCACACCAGCGGAGTTCTCAGTACATGCAATGAATAATAACACGAAATGTAACTAAAAACATACTAAAATGTACTTGAGATGGGCATAGTTCGCGTGAATTGATATCCAATAGGTAGGTATAAAACCTACTTATCAATGGGTTGTGTGACCATGGAGGTAATGTTGTAACCTCATAAAAGCCCATGGTAAAGCACAACAAATCTTCTCAATCATTGTGTACTTGGGTTCACTGTTGTTGAATCTTTTGCTGAGGTATTAGATAGCTCGCTATTGACCTCTATCCTCTTTCTGTTCTAACATGCAGTCCATGTCATTGTCATTTAATGGACAGGTACATGAACAGGGGAACATCATCCCTGGGAGGTACCAAGACATGAGCGTTAACTAACTACTCTTTAATTGTAAGGAAGGCTTTCTGACACTCATCATTCCATTTCATGGAGGAGTTCTTCCTTAATAGCTTGAAGATGGGCTCACAGGTTGTTGTGAGTTGAGAGATGAACTAACTAATGAAATTGATTCTTCCAAAAAATCCTCGAATTTCCTTCTCTATTTGAGGAATGGGCATTTCCTTGATGGCCAGGATTTTGGTGGGATCCAGCTCAGTCCCTTTGTGGCTGACTAGGAAACCTAGCAACTTGCCTGATTTAACACAAAAGGCGCACTTGGCTGGATTCAACTTCAAGTTGTACTTACGTAACCTGTTGAAAAGCTTTCTGAGATGGTCAAAGTGGTCTTCTTCCCTTCGGGATTTGACAATGATGTCATCCACATAGATCTCTATCTCTTTGTGTATTAAGTCGTGGAAAAAGCCATCATAGCTCGCTGATAGGTTGCTCCGACATTTATTAGGCTAAATGACAACTGTCTATAACAAATGGTTCCCCATGGTATGATGAAAGCAGTTTTCTCACGATCCTCCTCAGGAACCATAATCTGATGATACCCCACGAAGAAATCCGCAAAGGAGTACATGTCGTATTGAGCAGTACTGTCAATGAGAATATGGATAAATGGCACAGGAAAGCTATGCTTAAGGCAAGCTTTGTTTAGATCCTGGTAATCCATGCAAACTCGCACCTTTCCTCCTTGATTAGGCACGAGGACTATGTTTGATAGCCATTTAGGGTATGTAGACACCATGATAATGCCCGCTTAAAATTGTTTCATAATTTCTTCTTTAACCTTTAAACTCCACTCAAGTTTCAATCGCCTGAGCTTCTGCCTAACTGGCTTGAATCCCTCTTTAATGGGAAGGCGATGAAGGACAATGTTAGTGGACAAACCCACCATGTCTTCATGAGACAATGCAAATACATCCTGGAATTGGGTTAGTAACGCAACCATGTCATTCCTTTGGTTTGGAGTGAGGTCAGAACCAATCTGGATTAGCTTAAGGTTTTCTAAGGTTCTAAGATTGAAATATATGGTTTGATCAAGGTTAGGTTTAGGTTTGTCTTCGACCCATTCCTTGATCTCTTAAGGTATCTCAATGTCCTCTTGTATTTCCATCATGTCCGAGTCCAACTTTTCATCAAAGTTACAGTCCTTATGGAGAAAAGGCACCTCATCAGCAAGTACATACACATCTAAATTCAGAGTCCTGAAATAAAATATGCTTTCACTATATATATATGAAACTGTTCAATCATACAAAAGTGTTAGCATGTACTGATAAAAAACTACTAATACTGTACAGAAAAGTAAGCAGTTAAAGTTATCTACAGGGCAGATGGAATTTCTGCCCGTTTTACCCTCTTCGACCAATGCATGGAGTGTTGTTCCAATTATCAAGGGTAAAGTCCTGATGGACTACAGTGATGGAGGGGCTATCATATTCCTTCTTTTCCATAATGATGACCATGATATCTGGGCAATCATCATCTGGGGTGTATCTATTTATATGTTCATCATGGACAATGATACGTATGTTTGACATCATCCTGGCAATGTCTTGTTTATGTCTCCGTTCCCTCTCTTCCACTTCAGGATAAAGAATCAGGACCTCTTTTGCTTTAATCGGTATTAGTTTGGGAAATAGCATAGCCATAACATGGGCTAGAACCTTTACCGGAGACTGTACAAGCTCAGGATTTGCAAGTGGAGACAATCGTTGTGAGGCTAAAGTTGAAGGAATCTGTTTATGCTATGAGGATTCCTATAACTGGAGCTAGCAGGATAGCCTAATCCAGCTGTCCCTGTTTGACCGGGCACTTGAATCGGGTATTTAATACCCTGATGATCTTTGCCCAACCCTTGTCCAGGTTGATGACCCAATGATATCAACTCTTGAGTAGCTGACATTAGTTCGACAGAAATCATCTGGCTCAATGGGATGGTAATGAGTGTTGCTCACCTCCAGGGCATGGAAACTATCTGGCTCAACTTCTGAATTGAAGCTGATTAGTGGCATGTCACCTTGTTCAGGACATTCCGGCTCAACATTAATAGTGATTAGGTTATTGTTGATAATGTACTTGAGTTGTTGATGAAGGGTGGAAGGGACGGCTCCATCCATATGAATCCATGGTCTTCCTCAAAGCAGCTTGTATCCTGTGGCTATTTTGAGCACGTGAAAAGATACACCGAATGTATGTGGACCAATCTCCACTGGTAATTTAATCACTCCAACGGCATTTCGTCGGGACCCATCAAAAGCTTTGATAACCGTATGGCTGCTTTTGATCCTCTTGGGGTTGATATTCATCTTCTCCAAGGTAGCATAACGACAGATATTAAGAGATGAACCTCCATTTATCAAGACTCCTCCTACCATGTATCCGGAGGACAAAATCGCTATGTGCAATGGCTTGCAATGACCGGTCCCTTAAGTGGGTATGTCGTCATCAATGAAAGATATCACATTGTTATTGAAAATGTGATCAACCAGATGTTGGAATTTGTCCACATCCACTGATTTTGGTAAATGGGCTTCTTCTATGACCCTTAGCAATATTTTCCTGTGATCTTCGAAAGAGAAAACCAAGTCTAGTATGGAAATTTATTGTGGAACTTCTCTCAAACTTAAAACTACTTTAGCTTCGTTATGGCCCATGGTACGGAGGAACTCTTCAATCTTCTCCTTGGGAACTTTCCCATTTGATTTGATGGTGGGCTTCATCACCCGATGGGGAAGATACAGTGGATTCTCCTTTGACACTGCAGCAATTGTATGTGATGTAAATCCTTCAGTCTTCCCATAATTCCATGGGACTTTGTGTAGGTTGACAACAAGATACTGTGGTCTAGATGGTAAGTTAATTGGCTCTGGTGCAGGCACGTTCAAAGGATTGTCAGCACCTTTGAGTTGAATTGCTTGTATTGTGAGTGGTCTGACAGCCAAATCATCCTTAATGGATATAATGCTATGCCATCCTTCCATTTTGTAGGACATGTATTCCTACTCTGAGTAACAAGGTGTCATCATCTGCTATCTGCAGGATGCCTCTATCAATTAAATTTTGAATGAGGTGGCGGAGTGCCCATCATTCTTTTGTGTTGTGACCGCGAGAGTGGGAGTGATACTGTCATACTCCCTCGCAATTAAACCGTCTGGAATGGGGATTGATTGGAGGTAGAAGGGATGTAATTCTTCTTTCATTAATCAACATCTGAAATATCTCCTCCATAGGTTGGCTAAGGTATATAAATTCTCGTTTGTTGGCAAAATCCCGATGGGCTTTGGTACTTGCTTTTTTCGCAACTTTATCCTCCAGTGTTTTACTTTCTGAAGGCGAGGATGGAATATTCATGGCAAATGGAAGGAGACTAGCATGCTCCTGACTGACTAATTGGCGTGTGACTTGGTGTTGATGAATCACCAGTTCTGCCAATTGATCTACTTGTTTGCAAAAAGACTTAATCTTTCGCTCCATCATAAACTGGAACTGCGCATAATCCCATATGTCAGCACCGTCTTTGCTGGTCTAGGAAGATTCAACAATGTAATTGGAACTTTATCCACTGCTCCAATTAATCATATTGACCTCCCCTTCTTTGTGTCGAGGAAGAGGATTGTCCTGCATATGAGGTTGGTCGGGTTTAGTCACGATAATTTCCTCATTATCGATTAAGTCTTGGATCTTGTGTTTTAAGGCCCAGCAATCCTGAGTGTCATGTCCTGGTTCCCCGGCATGATAAGCACACTTCTGAGTAGCATTGAAACCGTTCCCATTTGGGTTGGCTGGTTGAAGAAGATGTGTAATTTTCATCTGAGTGGTCAGAAGAGTAAGGATATTCTCGAGTGAGTCCCCTAAGGGTGTTAATACTCGGAGGCGTCTGACTTCTCCACCTTTAGACAATGGAGGGTTTGAAGACTGTGCATGCAAAGGGGAGTAGTTTCTCCTCTGGATAGGCATGTTTTGACTGCCTTTTTGACCATGTAGTATCAAGGAAACATCTTCCTCTTTCTTTTTATGGACCCTCCGGGGGTTGTTTCCATAAGTTCCAGACTGGATGTGCTTAACAACTTCTTTAAGAGCGGCTAGGTCTTGAATCTTTCCTAACTTCAATCCCATCTCAACCATTTCTCCATGTTTGATCATTTCAGAAAATGGCTTGCCAATGCCAACTAAGACTCTTTCATAGAAAGGAGCTTCTTGTATGTCTATAAAGGTCATGACCATTTCTAATTCCGTCATGGAGGGAATGACTTGAGCAGTAAGGCACCTCCACCTTTGAGCATACTCCTTGAAAGACTTAGTAGATTGTTTCTTGACCTTAGTAATCTGGTACCGGTCAGGAGCCATCTAAGATTGGAAGCTGTACTGAGTGAGGAAGACATGAGCTAGTTCCTCCAAGCTATGAATCTTTGAGTTGTCTAATCTGGTATACCACATCCGGGCTTCGCCAATCAGACTCTTCTGGAATAGCTGCATTCTGAGCTTCTCATCCTCTGCATAAGATCCAAGTTCTCCAATGAACACCTTCAAATGTGATTTGGTGTGAAGAGAATTATATATTCATATGTTGGAGAAAATGAGGTTTAATAGTTAATTAAACTATTAAATAAATTAAATAATATTAGTTAATTAAATTAAGTGAAATTATATTATGAGATAATATAATTTTAATTGTTATGCGTTGTGGGCAATGGAAATTATTATGAGTTAAGTTTCATAAATAGTGTGAATAATTCACTTAATTAAAATAGTGAATTAATACAAGTATAATTGATTTAATAAAGTGAGAAGCTAATATATTGCATGAAAATGTAAATGTTAGTATAATACGAGTAAAATATTTATTAAGTACACTAAATATTTTAGTTGAAAACTTTATGGAATAAAATAAATATTTATGGTATTCCATAAATATTTGATGGAAATTGTTATGGGATAATTTATTTAAGTGTGATAAAATAGATGAGATTTATACGTATTTTATTACGCTAGTATAATGGTGATATTCTAATTTAATTAAATACTTAAATTAGAGGAGTGAGAATTTGTTAAATAAATTGTGACAATAAAACTATATAATAAATGAGTTATTAACATAAATTAAGAGAGTTTTAAATTTGATTTTACCAAACAAAGTCTTAGAGCTTTTAAAATTCTTGTTTTGATAAACAAGACTTAAGAAATGATTAAGTCATTATTTTAAGTGGTTGTACTAAACAAGGCATAAGGGTTGTAAGTTATTAATTTTTTAAAAGTGGTTTAGTCAAACAAGCCTTATGTCTTTTGATTTTTTTAAAAAAATAACTGACACCAGTTTTTCATATAATTATATTATATATTAATATGTATTATATTATACGTTATATTTTCTAAATTACGTAAGTTGGAAAAGAGAGAAGAAGAGAGAATATAGAGAAGAAGAAGAAGAAGAAGAGGAAGAAGAAGAAGAAGAAGAAGAAGAAGAAGAAGAAGAAGAAGAAGGGAAAACTTGAGAAAACAAAAGAAAAGCTTTTATTATCTCCATCTTTTCTCCTAATTCAACCTAGAAAGGTATCAAACTAACCCTTATACCAAATTAAGATGTTTTGTATTTAGTCTTTGTAAAATTAGGTTTTCATATTATGAATTTATATGCATATATGGTGTTCATGTGTTTTCATGTATACGCTTACATGAGATTTTTATAGTTGTTCAAAGGTTTCAATTCACAAAGATATGATGAACATGATGAAATTATGTTCATAGTGTTTGATTATGAAGTTATGTTGAAAATTGTGCTTAAATCATTGATGTGAGCATGATTTATGTGTAATTTATATTATGATATATTATGAGTTATATGGTTGTTCTAGCAATTCAATCCATGTAATTCTGATAAACAAGCGGAATTTTGTTCATAATGATTTTCTGTGAATTAATTTCTGAAAAATGGCTTTTGAAACTATCAAATTGATGTTTGGTTATGATTTATTGTTGAAATTAATCATTTATTATGTTAGTATGTTAAGAATATACGTTATCACAATTGGAATTACTTGAATTGGTTTAAAAACGAATTCACAATGAAGAATTTAGCTATGAATGTCAAAAGAAGAGGAAATAAGAGAAATAGCAAAATTAAAGGTTGTAATCTTTGATGTTTATGTTGTTTATGTGGTTAGAAACGTGTTAGAAACATTAGTTTATGTTTCTGTAAATATATTACACCTTTGGGTAGGTTGGTATTGTTGTTAGAAAGGAGTTTGTAGGCCTAATTTGTCCTTTTGTAGTGTTCTAGATGAAAAATCAGAAAAACACAGAAGGGACCCCCGCCCTAACGGGCGCCCCTAGTACAAAAAACCCTACCCCAGTGGGGTGGGGGGGGAAGGGGGTAGTCTGTCTAGCCAAATTTTGAAAAAAAATTGATCGGACAAGTTTTACTAAAACGAGCATAACATTTTCATACGAACTCTAATTGATGTGATTCAAGATGATCCGGAACGAGGACGAGTAGACCTAAAACCTTTGTTTTTTAAGTTTTTCAATTTTATGTCGGGAGTAGTGGTCAAAATGTTCATCTTTAGGACTATTGTGTTTTCAGGGGCACTCGGAGGGCGTCGGGCATGCACGTATGCATGTGTAATGCTTTTGAAGATAAAAGATATTGTTCTAAGTTATAAAACATGAATGTTAGTAAACATAATGAGACTTAAAATTAATAAATAATATATTAGATAAGTTGTAGAAGCATATTAAGCATACACAAGAGAGACAAATCGGGCGTGTGACGAATTAACGTCGAAACGCCGTGATAAGTGTTAATGAACGTAAAAAGTGTTTTAAGCCACATAAAATGAATATTATAAAATATGAAATAGGTTTAATATAAAACCAATATTGATTCTTAGCAAGATTTAAACACTTGAATGAATTTTGAATATTACATAAGTCGAAAAGTTAAAACAATCTAATTGAACATTGTGCGCTAATTAATATGAAAGATTATGAGATGTGGAGTAGAGTTTGCATTACAATTACTATGTGTTTTAATGTGACTAATAGTTGATGTGTATGATTATATAATTGTGTAGGGCACGTGAAGTGCAGATAACTATAAGTTGTTAAACTGTTGTTGGTAAACAACAATCATGGAAAGTCTTTCAGTTCCTATTTGTTATGTGAACTTGATGATGAACTGTTTTAAATATTTGTTGTAAAGAGCATGATGTGTTCTATATATATTGAAAGTATGAAACGTTAAAGTCAATTTATGACTAAGTTGATTGAATAATGAATGTTGATTGAGTAAGTAACTCAATCTTTATACTAGTTATATGAAATGCAGCATGTATGTTATGTTAGTCCAATGTTTATGAGGTATATGTCGAGCATGTTATTATGTCCTATGTTATGCTTGAAAAATTTTAGATTTTACTGGGCTGTCGAGCTCAACCTTGCAAATAACCACTTTTGCAGGTTAAATATTTAAGGTTAAGTTATGTGCTACTTGAAAGATATGAATCAGATGTGATAATTGAAGATTTATATACTTTGATTGAGTTATTATTATTTGAACCATGTTTAAGGTTCCGAATAATGTATTAATGTTGAATTGTAATATCGTTTTACGATGTAAACTCTTGTAGTATTAAAATAATTATTAGATATTTAGATGTAAAGGTTGAAAGTTCTAGGAACGAGAATAGTTTGTAATAGAAAATTTTAATTGTAATACAAAATTTTAATTATTTCATAAATTTTAATGGTTGTATTATCTTTTAATGATGTAAAATTAGAGGTTGAATGTATTGTTAACGACCGAAGTCAAGAATTAAATTGTATGAATTTTGGGGTTGTTACTGTTGGTATCAAAGCTGATAGGTTTGAAACCTTAGGTAAAAGTACCTTAGGCTATAACCTTAGAGAAGAGAGGTGTAGATAATGAAAGAATAAGCTCAGATAGAGTTTGAACAATAAGAAGTAATTTAAGAAATTTATAAAGAAGGGATTAAAACATGTGTGAGATGATTCAAAGAAGAATCTCGCAGAGTTATAAGGAATATGAATGTGAGGTTACCCAACTCCAATAATAAGGATGTAAGGTGATAATAAATAGACAATGTCTATAAGAAGAGAATGATAAAGAAGTTAAGAATAAAAAGTTATATTTAAGTATGGTACAATTGTACTCTTTAATAGTTGATGTATAGTATCTAGGCTAAATGATTCCTTCATAGAGTGGGGGTATATACGAACTAGCAACTCTGAACCTAGTTTGTTGGTTGTTTATGGAAAACCACCAAGCGTACCATATTAAAACTATTAGAGACTCGATGTGTACCAAGTATAGAAAATGTGGAACTCAAATGAAATGTTGATCAATGTAAATGAAGTTAGAAATTCTTAAAGTAAGAATTGTTATATAAACAAGAGAATGTAAATAAGAATCTTGAAGAGACAAAATAACAAATAATAGCCAAGATAAGAAATGGGAGTTGCGTAACTCAAATAGCCAAGATAATGAATTATGTCGTAAATGATGAAAAGAAAGAAAGAAAGAGGATCATAAAACAAAACGATCACGAGTTAAAAAAAGAATTTTAAGGGAGATGATTATAGAATAAGATCAAGACGTGATCTGTTTAAGTTATAAAAAAGACGATCTGTAATATTTGAATAATTATAGCTTGATGCTATGAAGGTAATGTACTATGATATAGTACGAGTTAAACTCACAAGGAGTTATAGATAATGTGATACAAGGAATTCGTATTGAGCAAGTTGAGGGCAAGTTAAGAATAAGTTAAGAGTAAGGTAATGTTAGGTGGGATTTCAATTGAGGACTCATATGGTGACTAAGGTGTACAAACCTTTGTATGGGAAGAGATTTTGTGCATGTACTTGGTTTATCACATTGATAATCATTGGAATTTCGGTGTTATGCTATCAATGTATGTGTGGTGAAAAGGTGATTCTTTTCTCATGTGTATATTCAATAGTTAGAAACTATTAAGATTAGTCAGATATTATTAGGATTAGGTGCGGTTCTTAAAACTAATGCATATGCTAAGTTCGTGACTTATAATAATATGGTATATTTTGAACCCCTCAGCGAATGGACGCCTATGGTCTGACTAGGACAAGTTCTTAAACTCATATTATTGTGGCAAGTTCCTAGATTTCCAAAGTGTGGTAAGTTTGATGAACTATTTTGGGTAGAAAAAGGTTATAGTATAGAGAGCATTGATGAAGTTGAAGATTGATAGAATAGTTAAGTAATGAAATAATGGAGTAAAGATTGAAGTTGATGGATACCTGGATATTCTAAATCTACTAGCTATGCTAGACTTTCAAGATTTATTGACTACGTGCTGATGTTTGTACTTTTGATTTTTGAAAAATGTTGGATCACACTAGTGACCAAAGAATTTTTAAAACAGTGCTATTATTCGCAAATCTATGCTGTTTGTTTCGGCTAGATAAAAAAAATATATCATTTTTCAAAATATATTTTAATTATATGTATCGGATGATATGATAAACGATGGAGTCATCAATGCAATGGAACCCGGTGTTGGATGTGATCATATGATTGTCATCCCACTATGGTGAGATGTAGTATGAAAACGTCATAATCATGACGCCATAAAGGATTTTTGAGATTTCTTTGAGATATGAGAATGTATGTATATGTATATTTCGATTGATGTCCGAATTGTTGTAGAAGTCTATGCTATTTAATTCAGCTAGATGATAAGTAGGGTTTATACCTACTTATTCGGTATCTATTACTTGAATTAGTTGCTTAAACACATGTTTCTTAGTTACTTTTCATGCAATTTATGTTCATTTTGTAGGTTATATGTTTGGGAGCGGTGTGCGCGACCATTGGTATGAAAAAACAAGGAAAACGCACAGAAAAATAATCTGGATATCATTTGGGCTTTTATGTTTATTTCATGTTCTTGGCTTGGAACTTGACTTACATTGTAGACCGTCTTCTTAGCTTTCTAGAACATCTTGAATCATTCCAATCGGAGTTTGGATACAATAGTTATGACATTTGTACCAACGGACGTTGAATTTCGCTATATTGGATGGTCATTTGCATAGCAGTCACTTCCAGTCCAATTTCGACCTTCATCTGTTCGTTATTTATCAAACCTTAAATAATGAAAGTTGTAGACCTCGTCGATATCTTCGATTTGATAGGTGGCAGGCCCCGTAACTCTTTTCGGATCAAAGGTTATGACCATTTTACCAGAGGACGCTGCAGTAGACAAATAATTGGCAGCTTACTAGCGAGCCGGGGCTTGCCCTTTTGTGCTTTGATAGCAAGCCGGGGCTTGGGGTCAAGAATCAATAGCAGGCCACTAGCAAACCGGGGCTTGCTATTTATAAGGCAAACAGAAAGCCGGGGCTTGGGTATACACGGAAAGAGGAGATTTTTTCCGAATTTGAGTCCGATAAGGATTGTTTCAAACTGTTTGATTCAAGGACTTCCAAGAAGACATAAAGACATATAAAGAGGCTTATAAAAGGAGGAGATTTCCAAGGATTAGAGTGAGTTTTTGGAAGAATTCCATTAGATTAAATTAGAGTAAATTAGATCAAAACCCTAGTTCAAATGAGTTTTGGAGATTGAAGCAACTTGGAGACCATTGAAGATTCAAAGTAGGAGCAAGGAGGGAGCATCAAATCTACAGACAATAGATTATATCTTCTCATCTTCTTCTATCTTTGTCTTTTATTGTTTATTCAATTGTGGATTCTTAGTTTTAATTCAATGAGCTAATTCTTTGTTTGAGATTACAATGGATCTTATTGTGTAGTTTATTTTAATATGCTTTGTTATCAATTGTTATGTTCTATCGTGAGGATTGTCTATTTTGATTTGGACTTAATTGTTTAATTGATTAGACATCAATTACCTTGATAATCTATATAAACTCGAGAGATGAAGTATTGATTTAGATCTAATCATGATAGCATGTGTTCAAGGTTTTGTTAATAACTTAAACTTGATGAGTGTTAAGGTAGAGACATGCTTGACATCGCATGTAATCAGATAGAGAACTTATTCTTAAACCTTCTGTTGATCGATTTCGCAATCAATGAATACGTGCAAGTATACACGGTCAACAAGTAATAAAGTGATAAGAAAAGTATCGTTCCCACGAGGAATTATTTAATAAAAATCACCAAGTACTAATTCTTAACCAAACTAATTTTATTTAAACAATCTCAAATTGTGTTTTTCTAATTAAGAAAACTAAATTAACCAATTAAAACTATGTTACTTTATAAATGAATTCAAATAAAAAAAAGGCTAAGACTCCAATATCCCCAATTATGAACTATAAACCAATTATCCAATTATCCCAATTATTATGTCTACTGAATTGTTAACAGGAATTCTCAAATGCCAAAAGTCCTTTTTCAAGTGATCAATTGCCTTCTATTTAATCCAGATTAATCTTGCTATATTTCTATGCAAAATAAGTGAATTAAACTCCTTCAATTCCAATTCCTTATGTGTTACATGCGGTGAACAGATATTTCCATTCAATTCACAAACCTAATTATTCACTTTGCAAATAACTAAGTCACATGATATCATGCCCAGTTCTAACCCTAGAATTCCTCTTCCAATTCCTTCTAGAGTAACAAAGTAATTACTGATCAGATAATTAAGCAATAAGCAAAAGACAAGATAAACAACTCACTTTAACATAAATAATTGGAATATAATGAATAACTAATTCATAGCCATAAAAAGTTCAATTGAAATCTTATTAAAAAGAATTAGTTCATAATTAATGAATTAAAACCAAGAATCCACAACTGAATAGACATTAAAAGATAATAGTAAGATGAGAGAAGAGAATAGAATCTGTTGTCAGCAAATCTGATGCTCCCCTCTTGTTCTTGCTCTTGATCTTCAATGGTCTCCAAGTTGCTTCAATCTCCAAAAATAATAAGAACTAGGGTTAATATTCTAATCTAATGGAGTATTTAATCTAGGCTAAGCTATGTAATCCCCAAGCTAAGCTATGTAATCTCCTCTTATTTTATGCCTTACATCATATATTTATAGGTTACAAGTCTAATTTTGAGTTTAGGAACAAACCCAATCCTATTTGGAGTCGAAAAGGTGTCAAAATTCGCCCAAAACGCGTCCAGGCCCGCACCAGACCCTTCCCCAGCGCCCCGGCGCTGGGCACGGCGCTGGCATTCTGCCCCCCAGCGCCCCGGCGCTGGAAATACACTAGAAATGGGCGCCCCGGCGCTGGTCAAAAAGTCAACATTTTCTGCTCCGACGTCCTTTGGGAAAACGGCCATAACTTCTTCGTCCGAACTCCGATTTAGATGATTCAAGATGTTCTGGAAAGAGGAGAAGTAGATCTACAACTTTCATTCTTGAAGATTTTCGAAATAATGTCCGGATCTATAGTCAAATTGGCTCTGAAGTGACTGCTGTGTAAATGACAAGCCAAAAACGCGCATCTAGCCACCCCGAACGTCGATCCATACAACTTTTGTCCCAATTCCTACAAAACAATATAAAACATGCATGAATAGACACAAACACATAAAAACATCCTAAAACACTTGAGAACAACAATAAATTAAGCCCGAATGTATCCAATTTATGTGTATAAAACTCACTCATCAAATACCCCCAAACTTAAACCTTTGCTTGTCCTCAAGCAAAAACACCAAAAATGTTATGCAATGCAATGTAATGAAACTAATCTATATGCCTACGAATCCAACAGTAATGATAGAAACAAGTCTATTCAACCGGCCTTAGAGAAATCAAGTAAACATGATAATACATCATATTAAAACAAATCAGTAATTTTCCAATCAATCATCAAATCTTAGACTGTTATCACTGATATAGTGCGTGTGTGCTCCACAACAATGTTAACTGATATAAAATCAAATTTAAGACATAATAGATATCTTCAAAGGCATCATACAGTGAAAACTCATAAAATTCATGAACAAGCTAGATCCAACTAAAGTTAAACATCCACCAAGTTCAAGAGTCCAATCTAGGATACTTATGCTTTACTTTTTATTACGGAGGCTTTTTGCTCTTTTCCCATTTTATTGCTTTTTTTTTTTTAACCATGACTGTGCAATGTCTCATTCCATTAGGCTAACAGTGTCACCCCTTAGCGAGCTTTCGACCAACGACTCCCAGACCATATAAGACCTTAGGGCGCTAGGTTTTAAGATACCCCTTCGGGCGTACTTACTCAAGTAACAAAGGCCCCGAAACAAAACTAGCCACGGTAAATTTTTTTTTCTTTTTCTCTTTTTATTTTTGATTTCTTTTTTCTCTTTTTTTTTGATAGATGGTTGGTGAGTGCGTTTTACGCTCCATCTCACGCTTGTGTTTATGGGGAGTGTTTCTCCTCAACCCACCACAAGACTCAACATGTTTTTTTTAAAGCTTATATACCCCAAAATTTCCCCTCAAACTTAAGTTTTTATCAAAATTTAGCCATCTTCGCCTATTCATGTCTTTCATTCCTTCACACTAGTATTATCCTTAAAAAATCCATTATATATCAATTTAAACTTAATCAGTCAACATAGCTATTATTAACGTGCTAACCTTAATTATACCAGTTTCAAACAGGAAAAGATTCAATTCATAATAAGAAATCACATCAAAGCCTTAATATTCAATACTATACTTATCTACTTAATTCCAGTCTCATCATTGGCCAGAATAGACTTTTACTATCTAACAGTTGGAATCATGCAAATATAAACTAAATGCAACAAACATAGTAAACTAACTACTATTTTTGCGATTTTTAATAATTTTTTTTTTAAACAAAAAAAAAACTGAATGCAAAAACTAAATGTAAATAACTAACTATATGCAATACGACACTAAAATGCCCCCAAACTTAAACTAGACATTGTCCTCAATGGCTACAATAGAAAAAATTAAAGCAGAGGACTTCCCTGAAAATATAGCAATCTTCCTCCTTGTCCGCTAAGTTTGGAGAATAGGCTAAGCACATGGAACAAATTGGGCACCACACTTGAATTTGACTTGAATAACCTGTAAAACCATGATAGAAGCAATTTTATTAAATCCTAAATAAATGCAAATTCAAAACTACTAATATAAAACTTAATAAAAACTAAAAATAAAAATTAAACTTGGGTTGCCTCCCAATAAGCGCTTGTTTTATAGTCTCAGCCTGACTTTATCTGGTCAACGCTATCCAATTCCTCTTTGAAAGTTGAGAAACCCTCCATCCATCGGAAATAATATAGCTTTTGGTAGGTTCCAATTTGTAATAGCCATTGTATTAAAGTCACCTAGCATGCTTTCTTTAGATAAGATCACATTCAAGAACGTCCAACATCTAGGTGGTTTCTCCATTGTGTCTGCGAATATATTCTGGTATTGAGGCTTGTCAGACACAACAATTTCTTCTTCTATCTTCTCCAGCTCATCGCACCATGGTTTTGAAGGTGTACTTGCTTTTACATCACAGAGAGTATTGCCGACGACATGACTACCAATCGGACAAGGTTTTGCAAATCTAACCGGACTCTTGAACTGTGGAGGAGAAGGCACTTGAGGCATAAATAACATTGGCTCATCATCACTAGGTCTCACAATTAGTTCTTCACCGACCTTGTTATCATTATCACCACTTGTCTTCTCTTTTTCATCTCGTGGCTCATCCAGTTGTAGATTTGGCTCGGGCTCACCATCAGTCTCAGAATCCATGTCATAGGGCCAGGTGTATTGAGGACGGTTGTTCAACGCATGTGCTATCTGTTCCACTTGATTTTCCAGATTCTTGATCAACGCCCCTTGGCTTTGCAAATTCAGCTCTACTTGATTCATTTTCTTGTCTTGTTCCTCGTTCTTTTTGTCAGAAGCTCTAATGAATTTTTCTAAGGCTTCTTCCAAACTTGATATCCTCTCTGGTTGTTGAGTCGGATTTTTAAATCCGGAGGTGTGTTGTTGTCTAGGTGGTTGAGCTGCAGCTTGATTGTTACTCCATGAAAAATCTGGGTGATACCCCCAATCCTGATGATAGTTGTTGGGATAGACATAATTATTGGGGTAATCACCACTATACTGTACCGGCTCGAAACTGATGGCGCATTGATGACTCATATGATTTTCAGCACAATAATCACAAGTAATCGCCTTACTTTGACGACGCTGAGCTTCAAAAGCTTCAAACATCCTCGAAAGTGTCTCAATCTGTGCTGATAATGCAGAAAGTTTCTCGACGTCAATCTCCGCTCCCCTTGGTTGAGTCATGTTCGTGTATGGCCATTGATACACAAAGTCATCCATGGTACCTGAAAAGAGAGAAATATAGAAAGAGAATTAAAAATAAAAATAAAAATGTTTAAATTAAGACTAATTTGATTGAAATTAATATTGGACAATAATTATTAAATTAATTCCCCGGCAACGGCGCCAAAAACTTGTTGATCGATTTCGCAATCAATGAATACGTGCAAGTATACACGGTCAACAAGTAATAAAGTGATAAGAAAAGTATCGTTCCCACGAGGAATTATTTAATAAAAATCACCAAGTACTAATTCTTAACCAAACTAATTTTATTTAAACAATCTCAAATTGTGTTTTTCTAATTAAGAAAACTAAATTAACCAATTAAAACTATGTTACTTTATAAATGAATTCAAATAAAAAAAAGGCTAAGAATCCAATATCCCCAATTATGAACTATAAACCAATTATCCAATTATCCCAATTATTATGTCTACTGAATTGTTAACAGGAATTCTCAAATGCCAAAAGTCCTTTTTCAAGTGATCAATTGCCTTCTATTTAATCCAGATTAATCTTGCTATATTTCTATGCAAAATAAGTGAATTAAACTCCTTCAATTCCAATTCCTTATGTGTTACATGCGGTGAACAGATATTTCCATTCAATTCACAAACCTAATTATTCACTTTGCAAATAACTAAGTCACATGATATCATGCCCAGTTCTAACCCTAGAATTCCTCTTCCAATTCCTTCTAGAGTAACAAAGTAATTACTGATCAGATAATTAAGCAATAAGCAAAAGACAAGATAAACAACTCACTTTAACATAAATAATTGGAATATAATGAATAACTAATTCATAGCCATAAAAAGTTCAATTGAAATCTTATTAAAAAGAATTAGTTCATAATTAATGAATTAAAACCAAGAATCCACAACTGAATAGACATTAAAAGATAATAGTAAGATGAGAGAAGAGAATAGAATCTGTTGTCAGCAAATCTGATGCTCCCCTCTTGTTCTTGCTCTTGATCTTCAATGGTCTCCAAGTTGCTTCAATCTCCAAAAATAATAAGAACTAGGGTTAATATTCTAATCTAATGGAGTATTTAATCTAGGCTAAGCTATGTAATCCCCAAGCTAAGCTATGTAATCTCCTCTTATTTTATGCCTTACATCATATATTTATAGGTTACAAGTCTAATTTTGAGTTTAGGAACAAACCCAATCCTATTTGGAGTCGAAAAGGTGTCAAAATTCGCCCAAAACGCGTCCAGGCCCGCACCAGACCCTTCCCCAGCGCCCCGGCGCTGGGCACGGCGCTGGCATTCTGCCCCCCAGCGCCCCGGCGCTGGAAATACACTAGAAATGGGCGCCCCGGCGCTGGTCAAAAAGTCAACATTTTCTGCTCCGACGTCCTTTGGGAAAACGGCCATAACTTCTTCGTCCGAACTCCGATTTAGATGATTCAAGATGTTCTGGAAAGAGGAGAAGTAGATCTACAACTTTCATTCTTGAAGATTTTCGAAATAATGTCCGGATCTATAGTCAAATTGGCTCTGAAGTGACTGCTGTGTAAATGACAAGCCAAAAACGCGCATCTAGCCACCCCGAACGTCGATCCATACAACTTTTGTCCCAATTCCTACAAAACAATATAAAACATGCATGAATAGACACAAACACATAAAAACATCCTAAAACACTTGAGAACAACAATAAATTAAGCCCGAATGTATCCAATTTATGTGTATAAAACTCACTCATCACCTTCTTCAATTGTAATTCACATAGAGATATAGTGGGTTAGTTGATTAAGGTGTTTAACGGATTTCTTTCTTAATTGTGGATTGACGTTAATACGGTATTAGTGCATCGAGAGGTGGTTAATACTACTTTAGTGTTCTTGATTAACAATTAGGGATAGAGAATAATTGATGAGAAGTGTGTTAACTTAAATGAAGCAATAAGTGAAGTTGTGATCTTAAATCTCCATAGTCTTAATTTAATTAGTGAAATTTAATAGTAGTTTAATTTATATAATTTGAAATTCATTCATTTAAATAAGATTCAGTTGGTTACGGGTTAGTACTTGGTGATTTTTATTAACTAATTCTCTGTGGGAACGATACTCAACTTATCACTTTATTACTTATTGACCACGTATACTTGCGTGTTGTGCATAATTAAATTTTACCCAACAAGTTTTTGGTGTCGTTGCCAGGGAATTAGTTTAATATTTTTTTCCAATATTAGCTTCAATCAAATTAGTCTTAATTTAAACATTTTTAGTTTTATTTTTAATTCTCTTCCTATATTTCTCTCTTTTCAGGTACCATGAATGACTTTGCGTATCAATGGTCATACACGAACATGACTCAACCAAGGGAAATATGGAATGATGGACTTAATACATCTTCTATAGAGCCAATACAAAGTGAGGAAACTTCGAAGACGTTGGAGGTTAACGCAGCCCAACGGAGTCGAAGGAAGGCAAGAATGGCTCAGCCAAGGGGAGCGGAGATTGATAGACTCGTGACACTTTCCACAATGTCAGCACATATTGAAGAACTTTCTAGGAGGTTGGACGTTATTGTCGCCCAATAGAGTCAAAGGATGGCAGTTATGTGTGACTATTACGTTGGCAATCACTCGAGTAATCAATGCACCATAAATCTTGGGCCGGTATAGCATGGTGGTAACTACCTCAATCAGTATGCGTATGATAATTATGATCAAGTTTGAGGGTATCACCCGAATTTTTCATGGAGCTATACTCATCAAGATCAATTCTATGCTACAAGTCCAACATACACGACAGAATTCTTATATCCACCTCCAAGGCGACAAGAAGTCAGTTCAGAGTTTAAGGAATTCATGTTAAGAAGTATAGTAGAAACAGAAGAGCTGATAAGGAGCCAGGAGCTGTCAATCCAAAATTTTAATAAATGGATGGAACAACGTTTCACAACCTCAACCAATGGTCCTCAATACATGGCTTCCGAGACTGAAACAAAAAATTCAAGGCTGGGGGAATTATTGTCCAAGTTCATAGTAGATGAGGAGAAGATGAGTAATCAAGCGCGGGAAAGTCAAAATCTTGCGGATTAGATAGAGCAAATGACCAAAGACGTAAGAAACCTTCCTCCAAATACTTGGCTTTATGACATGGATGCCGAAATTGATGGAGAACATAAACCAAATCTGCAACTGGATGAGCCACAAGATATAGGAAGTGTGGAGACAATTGGGGATAATGAAATAGAGGTCCACGAAGATCTAAATGGGTCTCCACCAAAGATCAAAGGTCTGTCAGATTTGCAAAATCATGCCCACTTGGTAGTCATGTCGTTGGCGAAGCTCTTGTTGACATAAGAGTGAGTACAATTTTTAATCCATGGTGGGAAGAGAAAGAGAAGATAGACTAAGAGCCCATTGTGTGTGACAAGCTTTCATGCCCCAAAGTGATCACATACACAATGGAGAAAACACTTAGCTGTGGGACGTTTTTAATTGAGATCATACCAAATCAGAGCATGCTAGGTGACTTTGATGCATTGACCATCGTAAATGGGAACCTACCAAAAGCTATATTATTTCCGATGGATGGAGGGTTCCTCAACTTTCGAAGAGGAATTGTATAGCGTTGACCAAACAAAGTTAGGCTGAAAGACTGTAATTCAAGCGCTAACTGGGAGGCAACCCAGTAATTTTTTTTATTTTATATTTATATGCTTTACTAGTTTATTTAGTAGATAGGAATTAATTTGTTATTAAGTTCTCTTATAATCTAATCCATGTTGTCTCTCTTCATTGAAGGTATTGGAGGTTTAATGTATAAGACAAAGATCGTAGCCGCCATCACTTCACGCTTAGTTGATTACAGGGAAGTTCTTTTCTACTTACCGCTATATTCTTATAATGAGGACATTGTAATTGCCTAAGTTTGGGGGAATTAGTTTAGTTCAATATTGCATGTTTAGTTTCATGTTTATGTTATGTTATTTTGCATATGTTGTTAATTTAATTTAGGTTCATTATTATTAATAAATAAATAAAAATTCAAAAATACTAGTTAGTTACTATGTTCATCTTGCATGAGTCCAGCTGTTTGATAGTTTAAGTTTATTTTGGCCAATGATGAGATTGAGATTGAGTAGACAAGTATAGTACTGATTATTAGAGCTTTGATGTGATTTCTTTTTATGAATTGAATCTTTTTCTGTTTGAAACTGATATAATAAGGATAACACAGTAAAAATAACTTGTTGATTGATTGAGTTTAAATTGATACATAATGGGACTCTAAAGGATAATGCTTGTTTGAATGAAAAAATGACAAGAATAAGTAGTGATAGCTAAAGTTAGACAATAACCTAAGTTTGGGGGAATATTTGGGGTACGTAAGCTATATAAAAAAAAGAAAAGAAAAGAAATCCGAATATCATTTGGGCTTTTATGTTCATTTCATGTTCTTTGCTCAGAACTTGGCTTACATTTTAGAGCGTTTTCTTAGCTTTCGGGAACATCTTGAATCATTCCAATCGGAGTTCGGATGTAAGAGTTATGACATTTGTACCAACGGACATTGAATTTCGCTGTTTTGGGTGGTCATTTGCATAGAAGTCACTTCCAGTCCAATTTCAACCTTTCCCCATTTGTTATTTCTCAAAACTCAAAGAATGAAAGTTGTAGAGCTCGTCGATATCTTCGATTTTATAGGTGGAAGGCCCCGTAACTCTTCCCGGATCAAAAGTTGTGACAGTTTTACCAGAGGACGCTGCAGTAGAAAAATAATTGGCAGCTTACTAGCAAGTCGGGGCTTGCCCTTTTGTGCTTTAATAGCAAGCTGGGGCTTGGCGTCAAGAACCAATAGCAGGCCACTAGCAAGCCGGGGCCTGCTATTTACAAGGCAAATAGCAAGCTGGGGCTTGGGTATGCGCGGAAAGAGGAGATTTTGCCCGAATTTGAGTCCGATAAGGATTGTTTTGTGCTGTTTGATTCAAGGACTTCCAAGAGAACTTAAAGACATATAAAGAGGCTTATAAAAGGAGGATATTTACAAGGATTAGAGTGAGTTTTTGGATGAATTCCATTGGATTAGATTAGAGTAAATTAGATTAAAACCCTAGTTCTAATGAGTTTTGGAGATTGAAGCAACTTGGAGACCATTGAAGATTCAAAGTAGGAGCAAGGATAGAACATAAAATCTACAAACAATAGATTATATCTTCTCATCTTCTTCTATCTTTGTCTTTTATTGTTTATTCAATTATGGATTCTTAGTTTTAATTCAATGAGCTAATTCTTTGTTTGAGATTACAATGGATCTTATTGTGTAGTTTATTTTAATATGCTTCGTTATCAATTCTTATGTTCTATCGTGAAGATTGTCTATTGTGATTTGGACTTAATTGTTTAATTTATTGGCCATCAATTACCGTGATAATCTATATAAACTCGAGAGATGAAGTATTGATTTAGATCTAATCATGATAACATGTGTTCAGGATTTTATTAATAACTTAAACTTGATGAGTGTTAAGGTAGAGATATGCTTGACATCGCATGTAATCAGATAGAGAACTTACTCTTAAACCTTCTTCAATTGTAATTCATATAGAGATATAGTGGGTTAGTTGATTAAGGTGTTTAACGGATTTTTTTCTTAATTGTGGATTGACGTTAATACGGTATTAGTGCATCTAGAGGTGGTTAATACTACTTTAGTGTTATTGATTAACAATTCGGGATAGAGAATAGTTGATGAGAAGTGTGTTAACTTAAATGAAGCAATAAGTGAAGTTGTGATCTTAAATCTCCATAGTCTTAATTTAATTAGTGAAATTTAATAGTAGTTTAATTTATATAATTTAAAATTCATTCGTTTAAATAAGATTGAGTTGGTTACGGATTAGTACTTGGTGATTTTTATTAACTAATTCTCTGTGGGAACGATACTCAACTTATCACTTTATTACTTGTTGACCACGTATACTTGCGTGGTGTGCGTAATTAAATTTTACCCAACACTAGACGATTATTGAAAGATGTTCATGAAATTCAAACGTTTCTTGAGAAGTTTTTCCAAACTAAATTATTTTGGTGCGGATTTAGATGTTGATATGCTGAGATGAACAACCCTTTTATAGGGGATTACGTGGAGGAGTTTAAATGTTTGTGCACATTACATGGTACAAAGGGCTGATCAACCTAATTACGGGGAGTCCCTACAGTATTACTGTTAAGGTTAAATTTTAAAGATTACTTGTAACCGTGGACATAGTTCGTAGTCTTGTGACCCTCGGTTACATCTCTAAAAACTGAGAAGAACAACCCTATTATGGGGGAATTATTTTTACGCGATGCGTTTAGATGTTTGTGCACAATACATCGTACGGAGGGCTTAACACCCTAAGTACGAAAGTCCCTATAGTTTAATGACTGTTAAGGTTTTAGTTTAAAGAGTACTTATAACCGTGGATGTAGTTCAAGCTCTTGTGACCCCTCAGCATGATTTGGAATCCTTTAAATTCCTGAGTTATTCATACTGCTTCCCAATTATTGAGCAATTGTGGAAGATTCTTGCTATTTTAAAAGGCGAATGTGGTAAGGATGATATTCCTTAGAAAGAAGTAAGTCGTAGAATGCGACATTGAATGATGAATATATTGAATAAGTGAGAAAAGAAATTTTGAAATGAGAAGGAGATGAGTTATCAAAGAATAATGTAAAACTTTTAATAGAAAAGTTTAATAATTATAGAAAGATCTTTGTGGAAAGAAGTGGTTATAGAACCCAATGAATGAATAAAGTATTAACATAAAATCTATTTTGATAGATTGAATGAATAAAGATTAATAGATAAAATTTCGAGGACGAAATTCTTAGATGAAAGGGTGAATGTAATATCCGTAGTGTTTATGATAACGATCCTTAGAAAAGGAAATGAATGGATTAAAAAATATATAATATTTGATATATGACTGTGTTTAATTGAAGGTTATGTAATAAAACCTAAAAATTATTGAAGAAATGAATGAAGTATATATATATATATATGTAAAACTTCTTGCTAAGTTAGCGTGTTGAAGTTATTCAATGATAATTGTGAAAGAGATTTTGTGAAAACCTTAGTATGGTAAGGTTTTGGTGATTCCGAGGATGGAATCCTTATAAGGAGGGAAAGATGTGACAACCCAAATTTTAATAAGTTATTAAAATAAGAATTTAAAAATTAAAATTCTTATTATGAGGTGTATATATTTTGAATTATGTGATTTGGTGTGAAGAGAATTATATATTCATATGTTGGAGAAAATGAGATTTAATAGTTAATTAAACTATTAAAGAAATTAAATAATATTAGTTAATTTAATTAAGTGAAATTATATTATGAGATAATATAATTTTAATTGTTATGCGTTGTGGGCAATGGAAATTATTATGAGTTAAGTTTCATAAATAGTGTGAATAATTCACTTAATTAAAATAGTGAATTAATACAAGTATAATTGATTTAATAAAGTAAGAAGCTAATATATTGCATGAAAATGTAAATGTTAGTATAATGCGAGTAAAATATATATTAAGTACACTAAATATTTTAGTTGGAAATTTTATGGAATAAAATGAATATTTATGGTATTAAATAAATATTTTATGAAAATTATTATGGGATAATTTATTTAACTGTGATAAAATAGATGAGATTTATATGTATTTTATTACGCGAGTATAATGGTGATATTCTAATTTAATTAAATAATTAAATTAGAGGAGTGAGAATTTGTTAAATAAATTGTGACAATAAAACTATATGATAAATGAATTATTAACATAAATTAAAAGAGTTTTAAATTTGGTTTTACCAAACAAAGCCTTAGAGCTTTTAAAATTCTTGTTTTAATCTTGTTTTGCCAAAAAAGGCTTAAAGAATGATTAAGTCATTATTTTAAGTGGTTTTACCAAACAAGGCATAAGGGTTGTAAATTATTAATTTTTTTAAAGTAGTTTAGCCAAACAAGCCTTATAACTTTTGATTTTTTTTAAAAATATAACTGACATCGGTTATACATATAATTATATTATATATTAATACGTATTATATTATACATTATATTTTCGAAGTTACGTAAGTTGGAAAAGAGAAAAGAAGAGAGAATATAGAGCAGAAGAAGAAGAGGAAGAGGAAGAGGAAGAAGATGATGAAGAAGAAAAAGAAGAAGGGAAACCTTGAGAAAACAAAAGAAAGGCTTTCTTTATCTCCATCTTTTCTCCTAATTCAACCTAGAAAGGTATCAAACTAACCCTTATACTAAATTAAGATGTTTTGTATTTAGTCTTTCTAAAATTAAGTTTTCATGATTGTGAATTTGTATGCATATATGGTGTTCATGTGTTTGCATGTATACGCTTATATGATATTTTTATAGTTGTTCAAAGGTTTCAATTCACAAAGATATGATGAACATTATGAAATCATGTTCATAGTGTTTGATTATGAAGTTATGTTGAAAATTGTGCTTAAATCTTTGATGTGGGCATGCGTTATGTGTAATATGGGTTATATTATGATATATTATGAGTTATATGGTTGTTTTAGCAATTCAATCCAAGTAATTTTGATAAACAAGAGGAATTTTGTTCATAATGATTTTCTGTGAATTAATTTCTGAAAAATAGCTTTTGAAACTATAAAATTGATGTTTGGTTATGATTTATTGTTGAAATTGATCATGTGTTATGTTAGTATGTTAAGAATATGAGTTATCACAATTGGAATTACTTGAATTGGTTTAAAAACGAATTCACAGTGAAGAATTTCGCTATGAATGTCAAAAGAAGAGGAAATAAGAGAAATAGTGAAATTAAAGGCTGTAATCTTTGATGTTTATGTGTTTAGAAACGTGTTAGAAATATTAGTTTATGTTTCTGTAAACATATTACACCTTGGGTAGGTTGGTATGATTGTTAGAAAGGAGTTTGTAGGCCTAATTTAGTTTTCTGTAGTGTTCTAGATCAAAAATCACAAAAATGCAGAAGGGACCCCCCGTCTCGGCAGGCTCCCCTAGTACAAAAACCCCCGCCTCGACAGGGGGTAGTCTGTCTAGCCAAATTTTGAAAAAGAAATTAACCGGACATGTTTTACTAAAACGAACATAACGTTTTCATACGAACTCCAATTGAGGTGATTCAAGATGATACAGAACGAGGACGAGTAGACCTACAACTTTTGTTCTTTAAGTTTTTCAATTTGTTATCAGGAACAGTGGTCAAAATGGTAATCTTTTGACTGTTGTGTTTTTGGGGGCAATCGCAGGGTGTCGGGAATGCGCGTATACATGTGTAATGCTTCTGACGATAAAAGATATTTTTCTAAGTTATAAAACATGAATATTAGTAAACATAATGACACTAAAATAATGTATTAGATAAGTTATAGAAGCATAGTAAGCATACACAAAAGAGACAAATCGGGCGTGTGATGAATAAACGTCGAAACGCCGTGATAAGTGTTAATGAACGTAAAAAGTGTTTTAAGTCAAATGAAATTAATATTATAAAATATGAAATTGGTTTAATATAAAACTAATAATGATTCCTAGCAAGATTTAAACACTTGAATGAATTTCGAATATTACATAAGTCGAAAAGTTGACACAATCTAATTATACATTGTGTGCTAATTAATAGGAAAGATTATGAGAAGTGGAGTAGAGTTTACATTACAATTACTATGTGTTATTATGTGACTAATAGTTGATGCGTATGATTATATAATTGTCTAGGGCACGTGAAGTGCAGATAACTGTAAGTTGTTAAACTGTTATTGGTAAATAACGATCAATGCAAGTCTTTCAGTTCCTATTTGTTATGTGAACTTGATGATGAACTGTTTTAAATATTTATTGCAAAGAGCATGATGTGTTCTATATATATTGAAAGTATGAAACGTTAAAGTCAATTTATGACTATGTTGATTGAATAATGAATGTTGATTGAGTAAGGAACTCGATCTTTATACTTGTTATATGAAATGCAGCATGTATGTTATGTTAGTCCAATGTTTATGAGATATATGTTGAGCATGTTATTATGTGTTATGTGATGCATGAACACTGTTAGATTTTTCTGGGTTATGTGCTACTTGAAAGATATGAATCTGATGTAATACTTGAAGATTTATATACTTTGGCTGAGTTATTATTATTTGAACCGTGTTTAAGGTTCCGAATAATGTATTAATGTTGAATTATAATATCGTTTTGTGATATAAACTCTTGTAGTATTAAAATGATTCTGAGATATTTAGATGTAAAGGTTGAAAGTTCTGGGAACGAGAATAGTTTGTAATAAAAAAATTTAATTGTAATACAAAATTTTAATTATAATGCAAATTTCAATGATTGTATTATCGTTTAAAGATGTAAAATTTGAGGTTGAATGTATTTTTAATGACCAAAGTCGAGAATTAAATTGTATGAATTTTGACGTCATTACAGGGATAACCTGAAAGGTTTAAAATGAAGTTGAGTGAAAGATCTGATGATCTGAAAACTAGGCTGCTAGCTTGAAGAATGTGTTTCCCTGATTGGGCAGATGCGTATGAAGAAAGGTTGTGTGTAGTAAGGGTTTGAAAACCTGAAATGACTGGTGATCTGGTGATCCAAAACTAGGATGTTTGCTTGGTTGTAATTTCAGACAGTACCGTTTCATGGTGTTTGAGTTGATGAGCTGTGAAAATTCGTCACCATCCATTTCCTGTAATCTGAGAGCACCTCCTGTCAATACCTCCTTGAAAATAAACGGTCCTTCCCAGTTTGGAGCGAATTTTCCCTTTAATTAATCTAAGTTGTCAATGATCTTCTTCAAAACCAAGTCATGTTATTTAAACTACCATAGCCGGACTTTTTTGTTATAGGATCTGGCGATCCTTTGTTGTTATAACTGACCATGGAAGATATCATCACTTCACCTTTCATCTATTAGAGATAATTGGTGATACTTGTCTTGTAACCATTGGTATTCATGCAGCTGAGCGTCAATTAACACTTTGAGGGATTCCATTTTAACTTCTATGGGGAGCACTGCTTCCATCCCATAGGTCAATGAGTAGGGGGTTGCCCAGTGGAAGTACGCATTAAAGTTCTGTAGGCTAATAGAGTCAGAGGCAAGAGGTCAAGCCATCCTTTATGATTGGCGGACATATTTTGCATGATCTTCTTGATGTTCTTATTATCCGCTTCAATAGCACGATTCATCTTTGGATGGTAGATGACGAAGTTAAGGTGTTTGATGTGGAATTTACTGCACAACTCCTCCATCATTTTGTTGTTGAGGTTCTTAGCATTGTCTGACACAATTACCTCTGGTTGTCCATATCGACAAATGACATTATTTCTGATGAAAGAAATGATGACTTCTTTGGTAACCCTGGGGAAGGAGGCTGCTTCTACCCATTCGGTGAAGTAATCGATCATGGTGAAGATAAACTGATGCCCATTACTTGTTTTGGGCTCGATGGGCCCAATCACGTCCATTCCCTACATTGAGAAGGGCCAAGGTGGAGTTCCCTCGGAGGGGCGTGGATAGAATTCCCATGAATTTGACATTGATAGCACATCCTGACGTGATCATCACAGTCAACTTTAAGCGAGAACCAGTATTGCCCTATTCTGAGGATCTTTTTAACAAGTAGGGGGCCGCTAATATGTGGGCCACATACTCCACCATGGATTTCATCCATGAGCCTCTGAGCTTGGTCCTTGTCCAGACATCTGAGGAGACCTATTCCTGCATCTCTTTTGTAGAGTGCATATCTGCTCAGGTAAAATTTCATAGCTAGTCGATGGATCCGCCTTCTTTCAGTCAAGCTCGCCTCAGCGGGTGTAGATCCATCTCGCAAGTATTCCTTGATATGCTGATACCTAGGGTGTTGGATTAAAGGTAGCTCATCCGATACTTCTCCAATATAATTCCCACAGGCTAGAGCCTTTTGTAGGGTAAATGGGATGCTTGGCATGTTTTCCTTGTCATGTATATTAATCAAGGAGGCCAAAGTTACTAGCGCATCCGCAAAATCATTTTTATTCCGAGGAATATGGAGGAAGTTTATTTCTTCGAACTCTGTAGCTATCTGTAAAACTTGCCGATGGTAAGGCAGCAAATGGAGTTCTTTGGTATGATAGATTCTTGTGGTCTGTCTGATTACCGATTCTGAATTCCCAAAGACAATTAACTGCCCGATACCCATTAATTGGGTAAGTTTGAGTCCCATGATACAACCTTCATACTCAGTTGTGGTGTTTGTACTGACAAACTGCAATTTGATGATGATGGGATACTACTCCCCCGTACTAGATACTAGAATTGCTCCAGCTCCAGAACCTTCCATGTTAACAACTCTATAAAAATACATTTTTCATGATTGGTGTGTATCATACTAATGGTGTTGTTGCACTGTCATTACCCCTTCATCAGGAAAGTATGTTTCTAAGGGTTTAAAATCCACTAAAGGTGCAGCGTCCAGTTGATCTGTAATTCCTTGACCTTTAATGGACTTTTGCGTCACAAAGACGATGTCAAATTCCTGTAGGATCAACTGCCATCTGGACAGCCGATAATTTAACATGAGTTTACTGAACACGTACTTGAGAGGATCCACGCGGGATATGAGATGGGTTGTGTGACCATGAATGTAATGTTATAACCTCATGGAAGCCCATGCTAAAGCATAACAAGTCTTCTCAATCAGAGTGTACTTGTGTTCACTGTTGCTGAATCTTTTGCTGAGGTAGTAGATAGCTCGCTCTCGACCTCTATCATCTTTTTGTCCCAGCATGCAGCCCTTGGCATTGTCATTAATGGACAGGTACATGAACATGGGAACATCATCCCTGGGAGGTACCAAAATAGGAGCGTTAACCAGCTATTCTTTGATTGTAAGGAAGGCTCTTTGACACTCATCGTTCCTTATCATGGAGGAGTTCTTCCTTAACAACTTGAAGATAAGCTCACCGGTTCTGTGAGTTGGGAAATGAACCGGGTAATGAATTTGATTCTTCCCAAAAATCCCCGTATTTCCTTCCTTGTCTGAGGAATGGGCATTTCTGTAATGGCCTTAATTTTGGTGGGATCCAGCTCAATCCCTTTGTGGCTAACTAGGAAACCTAGCAACTTGCCTGATTTAATGCCATAGGCATACTTGGCTGGATTCAACTTCAAGTTGTACTTACACAACCTATTGAAGAGCTTTCTGAGCTGGTTTAAAAGGTCTTCTTCCCTTCGGGATTTGACAATGATGTCATCCACGTAGATCTCTATCTCTTTGTGCATTAAGTAGTGGAAAAGAGCCATCATGGCCCGCTGGTAGGTAGTTCAGGCATTAATGAGGCCAAATGACAACCGTCTATAGCAAAAGGTTCCCCAATGCATGATGAATGCAATTTTCTCACGATCTTCCTCATCAACCATAATTTGATGGTACCCCGCAAAACAATTAGCAAAGGAGTACATGTCATATTGAGCAGTATTGTCAATGAGTATGTGGATAAATGGCATGGGAAAGCTATATTTAAGCCAAGCTTTATTCAGATCCCGGTAATTCACGTAAACTCGCACCTTTCCTCCCGGTTTAGGCACGAGGACTATATTAGATAGCCATTCAGGGTATGTGGACACCATGATGAAGCCAGCTTGAAATTGTTTCACAATTTCTTCTTTAACTTTTAAACTCCACTCAGGTTTTAATCGCCTGAGCTTCTGCCTGACAGGCTTGAATTCCTCTTTAATGGGAAGGCGATGGATGACGATGTCCGTGGACAAACCCACCATGTCTTCGTGAGACCATGCAAACACATCCTGGAATTAGGTTAATAATATAACCATGTCATTCCTCTTGAGGTTCCGAAGTTGAATGAGGTGGTTTGATTAAGATTTAGTTTAGGTTTATCCTCGACCCACTCCCGAGGTATCTTAATGTCTTCTTATATTTCCATCAAGTCTGAGTTTAACTTTTCATCAAAGTTACAATCCTTGTGGAGAAAAGGCACCTCATCAGCAAGTATAGGCACATCTAAGTTCAGAGTCCTGAAACAAAATATGCTTTCACTTAATATATGAAACTGTTAAATCATATAAAGTGTTAGCGTGTACTGACAAAATAAGTGTTAATACTGTATAGTAAAGTAAGCAGTTAAAGTTATCTATAGGGTAGAGGGGGTTTCTGCCCTTTTTACCCTTGGCAACAAATGCAAGGAGTGCTGCTCCAATTGTCAAGGTTGAACTCCTGATAGACGGCAGTGATGAAGTGGCTATAATCGTCCACCTTCTCCGAAATAATAACCACAATATTGGGACAATCATCGTCTAGAGTGTATCTATTTATGTGTTCATCATGTAAAAGGATGCATAGTTGAGATAAACTCCTGGCGATGTCTTGTTTACGTCTCCGTTCCCTTTCTTCAACTCAAGGATCAGGAATTAGGACTCTTTTGCTCTAACCGGTATTGGTTTGGGAAATAGCATAGCCATAACATGGGCTGAAACCTTTACCAGAGACTGTACAGGCTCAAGATCTGTAGGTAGAGATAATCGCCGTATAGCTAAAGATGAAGGAATCTGTTTGTGCTTATGAGGATTCCTGTGACTAGAGCTAGCAGAATAGCCTAATCCAGCTGTCCCTGTTTGACTGGGCACTTGAATCGGTTGTTTAATACCCTGATAATCTTTTTCCAACCCTTGTCCAGGTTGATGACCCAATGATATCATCTCTTGAGTAGCCGACATTACTTCGGCAAAAATCTTGGGTGTGAGAGGTGGCGCCCCAATGGGATGGTAATGAGTGTTGCTCACCTCCAGGGCATGGAAACTGACCAGCTCAACTTCTGAATTGAAGCTGATTAGTGGCATGTCACCTTGTTCAGGACATTCTGGCTCAGTATTAACAGTGATTAGGCTATTGTTGATAATGTACTTGAGTTTTTGATGAAGGGTGGAAGGGACGGCTCCAGCCATATGAATCCATGGTCTTCCCAAAAGCATGTTGTATCTTGTGGCTATTTTGAGCACGTGAAAAAAATACACTGAATGTATGTGGACCAATCTCCACTGGTAATTCAATCACTCCAACGACGTTTCGTCGGAACCCATTAAAAGCTTTGATAACCGTATGACTGCTTTTGATCCTCTTGGGGTTGATATTCATCTTCTCCAAGGTAGCATAAGGACAAATATTAAGAGACGAACCTCCATCTATCAAGACTCCTCCTACCATGTATCCGAAGGACAAAACCGCTATGTGCAACGGCTTGCAATGATCAGTCCCTTCAGCGGGTATGTCGTCATCAGTGAAAGATATCACATTGTTGTTAAAAATGTTGTATCTGAACCTTGTGCTCTGGATCAAATCATGAGTTGGTGTTTATATTTGACTGAACTAATGTTGTATAGTTGTTCTTTGACATCTATATTACAAGTTGGAACCATTAAAACATACTGAGTACACTTAGAATTCCAATTATGAAGCTTCAAAGTAGCCCACTCGATCTGTTCTTCATTTCTGGGTTCTTCATTTATGGGTAACCCAAAAATGAATTTGTGGGGCTTATAACTCACTGATTTGATGTTGTATGGCCCTTAAACGAGTTGGTGATTCTAGTATTACACTTATACTACAATATAAACACTTTAACTAGCCCAAAAAACCTTAGGATCATAGATCAAATCATGGTCAAAGTAGGGAACTTGGTGACTGACATGAAGATCTGGGTTTTTGCCAAGAACACCTTCAGCGACGATTTTGTTGCCTAAAGCCCCTTTAGCGACAGTTTAATTATAAAATCAATTATTTTATTTAATAAATAGAAAAAAAATAATTTTTAATTATTAAAAACACAAAATAAATTACTAAAAAGTATTTTAAAGCCTAAAAACGGTTTTTTTAATAATTTTGAATATTTTTCATAAATATTTAATATTTTGGAATATTAATGGTATTTAATTTATTTAATTATAATATTAAATAAATTATTTAAAATGATTTTAATACATGAAAAAATATTTAAAAATATATTATGGTATAAGAAAATATTTTAGGTTATTTTCAATAACTTTTAATATAATGTGATGAATTTAATTAATTAATTAATATTAATGGTAATTAATTTATTTAATAAATATATTAAATAAATTATTTTATCTGAATCCTGTACTCCTCCTTGTGCAGAGGATTCTGTATGTACGGGGATTCGTAAATTCTGAGTAGATTGGTGTAATTCTTTAAGAAGAACAACCAAATCTGTAATTTGCTTGCTTAATTCGTCAAACTCTTCTCGAGAAACAGGAGCAAGATTAGACTGGTCAGACGAAGACATAATTGGTTGTAGGCTCGTAGCCTTTTTGGATTTTGAACGGGTAACATGCCTAATTATTTCCCTACAAAAACTTGTGTAGTTTAGTCTTAGGAAATGTATAAATGTTTACATGCTATCATAATGTGTCCATTTTAGGAATATTATCCTGCAAAATGGGTGTCAATTAATAGCATGTCAAGTCTTAATATGCATATGTAAATATTCTTCATATTTTCCATTACATAGAGATGAACATGGAATGAAATTACAAGTAATTGTCTTTACAAGTAATTGAAAAATGCAAAGCATGAAGAAACTTTCCTCCGCGTTTGGTTTATCAGAGGCTGATCTATCTTAGGTTACTCTCGCGACTTTTTGGCATGAAGGTTCCCAGATCATCGCAATCTACTCGACGGGAAGTTAATCCATTCTTTCAACTGGAGCGAATCTGGGTGATGCCTTTCCTGAGCCTCGTTGTAATTAGTCTCCCAACGAGTCCAGTAATCAAGCACCGACAGGATAGCCTCCTGGTGGAGAAACCACATAACATACATTCACATACAACGTGTCTCACCGTTTAAAAAATGATGACATGTGCGAAGAACTAATATCACATACAGATATATTACAGTGAAATAAGTAAAATGCATTCGTACATATTCATATAAAAAAATGTAAATGCAACATTCACACACAAGCATATAATAGTTTTGAAAAGCTTGTGTAGCGGCTTAAGCCCTCTTACTGGATTCCCCAGCTGAGTCACCACCTGTCGACGTCGGGATTTTTATTTGTCCCTTTTTCTGTTCTTGTTCTTTGGTGTTCTCATGCTAGGTGAGATTTATTTTTAAAAAACAAGTGACAAAAGGCCCGAAATGTATCTGTCGATGATTTGAATGTAAGAGTCGTTAGTTGGTGTTTTTAACTGGTTGCACCAACACAACCGAGAAAAGGTTTGCACATTAATCCAGTGATGTGACACTGCTAAACGGGTCTGTAAAATCGAGATTCATTAGAGTTCGGGGGCTTGATTATTGGGAGGGAAGGTGTTAGGCACCCCCCGACATCCGTGTTACCATGGTGATCGCCACTTTTCAAGAAACTGTTATATGAATGTGTGTGTGGGTCAATGTGCTGTTATTTGGAAGTAGTGTGAGGCCTCGTTCGCACCTATATACAAAGGGTTTGAATTTGTATAAAAATTCAATTTTTTAGACAAGATATAGTAATGAAATTTTATGAAAGAAGTTTTTTAAACCCTGTGCTCAATAGTAATTGAGGCCTTTGATACTTCCATTTTATTATTAAATATTCGGCTTGATTGCTTTTATTTTTGAGATGCGAAGCATCTTCGAGAAAATAATATATAGCAGCGCCGAATCTCTCATGGGCATGAAAGCCATCTAAGAAAATTCAAACACCATGCAAAATTTACAAGTTGCTTACAACTAAAAATGTCCATCACGGGAAACCAACTCTAGATTCAGTGAACTGAATCTGTGATCACATGATTCTCCTAGGCTCACATGATGCGGCAGTTTATATGAAAAGTAGTAAGCAGTAATATATATATATATATATATATATATATATATAAGCTGTAAATATATATATATATATATGATCAACCACCACGAAGCACCTCCATGGGGGATCAAAAATATAAATAAAACAATAAATGCGATCAACTGCCACGAAGTAAACTTCAGGCGGGACTAAATGTAAATAAAACAGTAAAAACGATCAACCACCACGAAGTAAACTCTAGACAGGACGGAATGTAAATAAAGGAGTTAAAGGCCACGAAGTAAACTCAAGAGCTGACAGAAATGTATGTATATATATATATATATATACGGAACAGATCTGGTCAGGGCTCCCTTATTTTAACTAAAATACGAACTTCTTTTCTCAGCCATGGGATGAGAAACAACGACCCAGATCAGGGAGGGGAAAAACACACAGATCCTTTACAGGTAAGAAGACTTGCGTCGGGTCAAAAAAGACCAAATCATGAATCGAATAAAGGATTCGACGCAAGTCTTTTTACCCGTAAAGGATCAGCGTATTTTTTCCCCTCCCTGATTTGGGTCGTTGCTTCTCATCCCATGGCTGAGAAAAGAAGTTCGTATTTTAGTTAAAATAAGGGAGCCCTGACCAGATCGATTCCAATATATATATATATATATATATATATATATATATATATATATAACTCTGTTCGATGAGCCTGGATTTTACATCCGGAGCGTTTACTGCTTATATATATATATATATATATATATATATATATATATATATATATATATATATATATATAAGCAGTAAACGCTCCGGATGTAAAATCCAGGCTCATCAAACAAATTTCGACATCAGTTCATATATATAGGTATATATATATATATATAAAAGAAAATAAACACTCTGGACGTGAGTCCAAGCTCAATCAAGGCATAAATCGATAATGTTAGTCCAAATATATAAATATACATATATAAGTATGTATATAAAAAGAAATGAAAACCACGGACCGAAGTCCGGGTATACACACACAATACGACTCTCAACGTGAAGAAGAGTGTGTGCAAAGATGAAGAGAAAGCCTTTAAAGTGTGTAAGAAGGCTTATAGTGGACTGCCAAAGAAGACTTTAAGTGGATAAACACTCGGCTCCTGTCGGTAAAAAAATATCTATATGTGAGCTCACAAGTGTTAAAAATGAGAAAATACTTAATATAGGGTGTGTACAGAGCAAATTGGAAAAGGCTTCCTCGCCATCTTCTCTTGAAATATGGTCGTCCCAAGCCCTCTATTTATAGATGGTGGAGCCGCAGGTGTACTTGCGGCAACCGCAGATGCATCTGCGGCTGCCCGGGGTGCCCTGGGCCCCGTAGGTCCCACTATCATAAAGTACGTGCACGCGTGCAACGTGATATCTTCTCGAACTTGCAGAACTTCAATCCAAGCATCCGATTGAGGTGTATAAGACCTGTTTCGGACTACTGTTATCGAGAGCTACACAATGACATGGGATTCGAGGTTGTACGAAGTAGATTATTTCTTGACATAGTAGATTGTTTCTTGACCTTGGTAATCTGGTACCGGTCAGGAGCCATCTAAGATTGGAAGCTGTACTGAGTAAGGAAGACATGAGCTAGTTCCTCTAAGCTATGGATCTTTGAGTTGTCTAATCTGGTATACCACATCCGGGCTTCTCCAATCAGACTCTTCTGGAATAGCTGTATTCTGAGCTTCTCATCCTCTGCATAAGATCCAAGTTCTCCAATGAACACCTTCAAATGTGTATAAGGATCCCCTAACCCATCATACTTTTAAAAGTTAGGAGTTTTGAACTTCTATGGATAATGAACACCAGGGAATATATAAAGGTCAGCATACGAAACACTCTCGTGTGCTCCAATTCCTTTGATAGAATGGATGGTTTCCTCCATTTGAAGGACTTTCTTCCTAATTTCACCGGTGTCTGGATCTTCTTTAAGATGGGTGTTTTCAGGAGTTTTGTTGGTCATATCCAACTGAAGTTCAAGAATTGTTTTATCTGAACCTTGTGCTCCTCCTTGTGCAGAGGATTTTGTATGTACGGGTATTCACAAACCCTAGGTAGATTGGTGTAATTTTTTAAGTAAAACATCCAAATATGTAATTTTCTTGCTTAATCCATCAAACTCTTCTCGAGAGACAGGAACAAGATTATACTGGTCAGACGAAGACATAATTGGCTGTAGGCTCGTGGCCTTTTTGGATTTTGAAAGGGTAATAGGCCTGATTGTTTCCCTATAAAAACTTGTGTAGTTTAGTCTTAGGAAATGTATAAATGTTTACATGCTATCATAATGTGTCCATTTTGGGAATATTATCCTGCAAAATGGTTGTCAATTGATATCATATCAAGTCATAATATGCATGTGAAAATATTCTTCATATTTTCCATTACAGAGATGAACATGGAATGAAATTACAAGTAATTGAAAAATAGAAAGCATGAAGAGACTTTCCTCCACATTTGGTTTATCAGAGGCTGACCTATCTTAGGTTACTCCCGTGACTATTTGGCATGAAGGTTCTTAGATCATCGCAATCTACTCGACGGGAAGTTAATTCGGTCTTTCAACTGGAGCGAATCTGGGTGGTGCTTTTCCTGAGCCTCATTGGAATTAGTCTCCCTAAGAGTCCAATAATCAAACACCGACAGGATAGCCTCCTGGTGGAGGAACCACACAACATACATTCACATACAACGTGTCTCACCGTTTATGAAAATGATGACATGTGCGAAGCACTAATATCACATATAGATATATTGCAGTAAGTAAAATGCATTCGTACACATTCATCAAAAAATGTAAATGCAACATTCACACACAAGCATATAATAGTTTTGAAAAGCTTATAGTAGAGTCTTAAGCCCTCTTACTGGAGTCCCCAGCGGAGTCGCCACCTGTCGATGTCGAGATTTTTATTTGTCCCTTTTTCTGTTCTTGTTCTTTTGTGTTCTCATGTTAGGTGAGTTTTGTTTAAAAAAATATGTGAAAAAGATCCGACATGTATATGTCGATGATTTGACTGTAAGAGTCGCCAGTTGGTGTTTTTAACTGGTTGCACCAATGCAACCGAGAAAAGGTTTGCACATTGACCTAGTGATTTGACACTGCTAAACGGGTCTGTGAAATCGAGATTCATTAGGGTTCGGGGGCTTGATTATGCGGAGGGAAGGTGTTAGGCACACCCCGACATCCGTGTTACCACGATGATCGCCACTTTTCAAGAAACTGTTATATGAATGTGTGTGTGGGTCAATGTACTGTTATTTGGAAGTAGTGTGAGGCCTCATTCGCACCTATATACATAGAGTTTGAATTTGTATAAAAATTAAATTTTTTAGACAAGATATAGCAATGAGATTTTATGAAAGAGGTTTTTCAAACCCTGTGCTCAATAGTAATTGAGGCCTTTGATACTTCCATTTTATTATTAAATGTTCAGCTTGATTTCTTTTATTTTCGAGATGCGAAATATCTTCGAGAAAATAATATATAGCAGCGTCGAATTCCTCATGGGCATGAAAGTTATCTAAGGAAATTCAAATACCGTGAATAATTTACAAGCTACTTACGGCTGAAAATGTCCATCACGGGAACCGAATCTAGATTTAGTGAACTGAATCTGTGATCACATGATTCCTAGGCTCACATGATGCGGCAGTTTATATGAAAAGCAGTAAGCAATTATATATATGTATATATAAAAGCTGTAAATATATATATATATATATATATATATATATGATCAAGCATCACGAATAACCTCCATTGGGGATCAGAAATGTAAATAAAGCAATAAATGCGATCAACCACCATGAAATAAACTCCAGGCGGGACGGGATGTAAAAAAAGCAGTAAAAGATGATCAACCGCCACGAAGTAAACTCCAGGCGGGACGGAATATAAATAAAGTAGTAAAAGGCCACGAAGTAAACTCCAGGCCTGACAGAAATGTGTTTATATATATATATATATATATATATAAGTGGTAAACGCACAAGTTATATATCGATCCTGGCTCAGTTTATCATTTCAACGATTTGTCGCTATATATATATATAAAAGCAGTAAACGCACCAGATATAAAATCTAGGCTCATCGAACAAAGTTTGACAAAATTTTATATATATATATAAGCAATAAACGCTCTGGATGTAAAATCCAGGCTCATCGAACAAAGTTCGACAGCAGTTCATATATATAGGTATATATATAAGCAAATAAATGCTCCAGACGTGAGTCCGGGCTCAATCGAGGCATAACTCAATAATGTTAGTCCATATATGTATATATATATATATAAACAGAAATGAAAACCAAGGACCAAAGCCCGGGCATACACACACAACACGACTCTTAACGTGAAGAAGAGTGTGTGCAAAGATGAAGAAAAATGGTTTAAAGTGTGTAAGAAGGCTTACAGTGGACTGCCAAAGAAGGGTTTTATAGCTTTAAGTGGATGAACACTCCGCTCCCGTTGGTAAAAAATTATCTATATGTGAGCTCACAAGTGTTTAAAATGAGAAATCACTTAATATAGGGTTTGTATAAAGTAAATTGGACAGGGCTTCCTTGCCATCTTCTCTTGAAATATGGCCACCCCAAGCCCTCTATTTATAGAGGGGGAGCCGCAGGTGTACCTGCGGAAGCCGCAGATGCACATGCGGCTGCCCGGGGTGCCCCGGGCTCCTCGGGTCCTGCCGTCTTAAAGTACGTGCACGCGTGCATGTGATATCCGCTCGAACTTGCAGAACTTCATTCCAAGCATCCGATTAAGGTGTATAAGACTTGTTTTAGACTTCTATTGTTGATAGCTATGTAATGACACGGGATTAGAGGTTGTACGAGGTCAGGAAGATGGAACCATGTCTTAAGTCTTCAAGCTTTAAATTCTATCCGATTTTCTACCTTGCGTAGTAGTCACTCGGGATTGTAACTACTTGGTTCTTGTGGGACATTGTTGTGTCGAATGTATGTTGAGTGTTGTTTGTTGAGACGACGCCATGTGGGTTTGAGGTTGCGATTTGATGATTTTGCCCTTTACCGGGGTTATCTCCTGTTTTGGCTGATAAAGCAGATGTTGCTCAGGGTTATCTCTGAGATTGGGCTGCTACAAGTGCTGAATGCCCTCAGGGTTGTCTCTGAGGTGTGCATGTCTTCCCAGGGTTATCTCCGGGTTTGGAAGTTGAGTGCCTTGGTGTGAGTCCCAAGGTTGAAGCTGACTGCATGGGTTGAAATGAGCATCTCCGAGGTTATCTTTGGAACTACAACTTCACCCCTTGGGGTTATCTCCAATGTTGAAATTGTCTTTCCCGGTGTCATTTTCGAGACTGAGACTCAACATCTCGGGGTTATCTCCAAGATGAATCGGCCTTCTCCGGTGGAATTTCTGGTATTTGCACTTCTCTCCCCGGGTTTATCTACGAGGTGGGAAATGATACTCCCAGTGTGTTTTTCAGGGTTGAAACTGAACTTCCAGTGGTATTTCCTAGATTAAGCTGAGCTATCTTCTAGGGCTATCTCTGAAAAAAGATTCTACACTTCCTGTAATGTTAGTAACAAGTAGGCAAAAAATTTTGAGTGTCTACAATCCCATTTGTCAGTACCGTCCTTGCTGGTTTGGGAAGATTCAACAATATAATTGGAACTTTGTCCACTGCTCCAATTAATCATATTAAACTCTTCTTTTTATATTGAGGAATAGGGTTTTCTTGCACATAATTTTGGTCGGATTTAGTCACCACAATCTCCCCGTTGTCGATTAAATCCTGGATCTTGTGTTTCAAGGCCCAGCAATCCTGAGTATCATATCTTGGCACTCCAGCATGAAAGGCACACTTCCGGTAGCATTGAAACCCTTCCCATTTGGGTTGGCTGGTGCAAGAAGATGTGTAATTTTCTTCTGAGTAGTTAGAAGATTGAGAACATTCTCGAGCGAATCTCCTAGGGGTGTGAACAATTGATTGCATCGGACTTCTCCACTCTTTGGTAATGTGGGGTTGGAAGACTGTGCTTGAAAAGGGGGTAATTTCTCCTCTAGATAAGCATGTTCTGATTGCCTTTCTAACCTTGTAGTATCAAGGAAACATCCTCTTCTTTCTTTTTATGAACCCTCCGGGGGTTATTTCCATAAGTTCCGGACCGGATGTGCTCAGCAACAACTTTTAGAGTAGCTAGGTCTTGAATCTTTCCTGAATTCAATCCCATCTCAGCCATCTCTCCATGTTTAATCATTTCAAAAAATGGCTTGCCAATGTCTGCTAAAACTCTCTCATAGAAGGGAGCTTCTTGTATATCTATGAAGGTCATCACCATTTCTGACTCAGTCATAGAAGGAATAACTTAAGCAGCAATGTACCTCTACCTTTGAGTATACTCTTTGAAAGACTCATTTGACTTTTTTTTGACCTTGGTAATTTGTTACCGGTCTGGAGCCATCTGAGATTGGAAGCTTTACTGACTGAGGAAGGCATGAGCTAGCTCCTCCTAGCTATGTATTTTAAAATTGTCTAATCTGTTATACCATGATCGAGCTTCTCCTGTTAGACTCTTTTGGAATAGTTGCATTCTAAGCTTTTCATCCTCAGAATAAGATCTGAGTTCTCCAATGAATACCTTCAAATGTTTGTAAGGATCTCCCAACTCGTCATACTTTTCAAAGTCAGGAGTCTTGAACTTCTGTAGATAATGAGCACCAGGGAATATACAAAGGTCGGCATATGAGACACTCTCGTGTGCTCCAATCCCTTTTATAGACTGAATGGTCTCTTCCATTTGAAGGACTTTTTTCCTGATATCACCGGTGTTTAGATCTTCTTTGAGATGGGTGTTTTCAGGAATTTTGTTGGATTTATCCAACTGAAGCTCAGGTATTGGATTTGCTTGATCCACACCTTGTGTTCCTCCATGTGCAGAGGATTCTGTATGTATGGGTATTTGTAAACCATGAGTAAACTGGTGTAGTTCTTTAAGTAGAACAGCAAAATCTGTAATTCGTTTTCTTAATCCGTCAAACTCTTCATAAGAGACAGGAGCAGGATTAGATTGGTTAGATGAAGACATAGTTGGTTGTAGGCTCGTGGCCTTTTTGGACTTTGATCGAGTAATAGGCCCAATTGTTTCCCTATAAAAACTTATGTAGTTCAGTCTTAGGGAATGTATCAATGTTTACATGCTATCATAATGTGTCCATTTTAGGAGTATTTATCCTATAAAACGGATGTCAGTTGATAGCATGCCAGGCTCTAATATGCATGTACACATATTCTTCATATTTTCCATTACATAAAGATTGACATGGAATGAAATTACAAGTAATTGTCTTTTATAAGTAATTGAAAATGGAAAGCATGAAGAGACTTTCCTCCGTGTTTGGTTTATCAGAGGTTGACCTATCTTAGGTTACTCTCGCAGTTTTTTGGAATGAAGGTTCCCAGATCATCGCAATTTACTTGACGGGAAGTTAATCCGGTCTTTCAGCTGGAGCGAATCTGGGTGGTGCCTTTCCTTAGCCTCGTTGGAATTAGTCTCCCCACGAGTCCAGTAATCAAACGCCGACAGGATAGCCTCCTTGTGGAGGAACCACACAACATACATTCACATTCAACATGTCTCACCGTTATGGGAATGATGACATGTGTGAAGCACTAATATCATATGGATATATAGTGTAAGACATTAAGTGCAGTAAGTAAATGCATTCATACACATTCATCAAAATGTAAATGTAACATCCACACACAAGCATATAACAGTTTTGAAAAGTTTATAGTTGCGGCTTAAGTCCTCTTACTGGAATCCCCAGCAGAGTCACCACCTGTCGACGTCGAGATTATTACTGTCCCTTTTCTGTTCTTGTCTTTTGGTGTTCTCATGTTAGGTGAGATTTGTTTAAAAAAACAAGTTATGAAAAGGTCCAACATTTATATGTCGATTATTGGATTGTAAGAGTCGCTAGTTAGTATTTTTAAATGGTTGCACTAACTCAACTGAGAAAAGGTTTGCACATTAACCACATGATGTAACACTTTTAAACTGGTCTGTGAAACCGAGATTCCTTAGGGTCCGGGGACTTGCTTAAGCGGAGGGAAGGTGTTAGGCACTCCCAGACATCCGTATTACTACATTGACCACCACTTTTCAATTAAATTGATATATGAATATGTGTGTGTGGGTCAATGTGCAATTATTTGGAAGTAGTGATATGCCTCGTTCGCACCTATATACAAAGGGTTTGAATTTGTGTAAAGATTCAGTTTTAATATAATATAGCAGTGATGTTTTGTAAAAGAGGTTTTCCAAACCCTTATGCTCAATAGTAATTGAGGCCTTTGATACCTCCATTTTTATTAAATGTTCGGCTTAGTTGTTTTTATTTTTCAAGATGCAAGGCATCTTCGAGAAAATAATATACAAAGTAAGGGAAATAAGAGATGGCATCGAAAAGGAGAAGGCAAAGGGACTAATAAAAAGTGTCAGTGCCGAACTCTTTATGGGCATAAGAGCCATCTAAGGAAATTCGAACACTGTAAATAATGTACAAGCTAAATACAGCCAAAAATGTCCATCACGGGAACTAAATCTAGATTCAGGAGACTGAATCTGTTATCACATGATTCCTAGGCTCACATGATAGAGCAATTTGTATGAAAGCTGTAAGCAGTTATATATATAAAAGCTGTATATATATATATATATATATATATATATATATATATATATATATATATATATATATACAAAGTGTCAACTACCACTAAATAAACTTCAGGCTGGACGAAAACATAAATAAAGCAATAAAAACTATCAACCACCACGAAGTAAACTCCAGGCCTGACAAAAATGTATATATATATATATATATATATATATATGAACTGTTGTCAAACTCTGTTCGATGAGCTTGGATTTTACATACAATATATATATATATATACAAAAGCAAATAAACGCTTCGGACTTGAGTCCAGGCTCAAGCGAGGCATAACTCTATAATGTTATTCTATATATATATATATACTAAAGGAAAAAAAAGTCACAGACCAAAATCTGGGCATACACATGCATCACGACTCTCAACGTGAAGAAAAGTGTGTGCACAGTAGAAGAGAAAGGCTTTAAGAAGTATAAGAAGGCTTACAGTGGACTGCCAAAGAAGACTTCTATAGCTTTAAATGAATGAACACTCGGCTCCTGCCGATAAAAATAGGACAGTATATAAGCTCACAAGTGTTTAAAATGAGAAAACACTCAATTTATAATGTGTACATAGCAAATTGTATAGGGCTTCCTCACCATTTTCTCTTACAAAATGGCCACTCCAAGCCCTCTATTTATAGAGGGGGGAGCCATAGGTACACCTGCGGAAGCCGCAGACAGATGCACCTGCGGCTGACCGGGTTACCCCGGGCTTCGCGGGTCTTGCCGTCTCAAAGTACGGGCACGCGTGCAACGTTATGTTCGCTCGAACTTTCAGAACTTCAATCTGGGCCTCTGATTGAGGTGTATATAACATTTTACGAAGTGCTGTTGTCTAAAGTTACACAAATGACATGGGATTAGAGGTTGTAAGTCAGGAAGATAGGACAATGCCCTTGGTCTTCAAGCTTCAAATTATATCCGGTGTGATGTCATGTGTAGTAGTCACTCAGGATTGTAGCTATTCAATTCTTGTAGGACACTGTTGTGTAGAATGTATGTTGAAATGTGTTGAGATAGAGCGAGTGTGGAATCGAGGTGGCAAAATGATGATTTTGCCCTTCACCGGGGTTATCTCCGGTTTAGGCTGATAAAGCAGTTGTTGCTCAGGGTTATCGCTGAGATTGGACTGCTACAAGTACTGGATGTCCTCAGGGTTATCTCTAAGGTGTGCCTGACCCACCAGGGTTATCTCCAGGTTTGGGACTGAGTGCCTCGGGGTTATCTATAAGGTTAAAACTGATTGCTGGAGGTTGAAACGAGCTTTGCCAGGGGTTATCTTCGGAACTGCAACTGCACTCCTCGGTGCCATTTCTGAGGTTGAAATTGAAACTCACGTTGTTGTTTCTAGGATTGAATATCTCTAGGTTATCTTTGAGATGGAAAAGGCTTCTCTGGCGGGATTTCTGGAGCTGGAACTGTCTTGTCCTCTAGGGTTATTTCTGAAAGATGATTCTGCCCTCCTGTAATTTTAGTAACATGAATGCAAAATTTCAAGTGTCTACACTTGACATGTGAATATTTCTATATAGTTTAGGAAGCTTAGAAACCATTTGAGATTCACTTAGTATGAGTGAATCTCAAATAGTCCGTTTTGGGACTGTTCTTGTATGTTTTGATCTCACTTAGGTCGGTGTTAACGACTTGAGCACGTCTTTATATTTTTTGAATTTTTGGTCAGTATATATTTCTTGATGTTCTTCGGGTGCATATTTAGACTACGATGTGTTAGTCTATTTCGTGTACTTGAAGACCATGGAGAGGTGCTGCCAAAAGTTTTAAAAAAATTTAAAGATGTGTTCAAGTTGTTTGCATCATTGAGGCGACACATCTGGGAATGGGATAGAAACCTGACTCGTTAGAGTGGGAGATGAAGTTAGGAAACTCATAAGCTTGCATATACATTAACTTAGAGACTTGATTGTGTTTGTCTAACTTTTCATATATATAGTAGACAGTTGTCCAAGATGTCTGTTGATCGAAGTTGGATGGAACGTAGGGTAGCCACTGATAAGAATGGGTTTAGCTTTGAGTACCGTAGTGGGGTTGAGTAGTTTCTCAATTTCACGTTTGAGAAAGTCAGCGGTGATGAGATCAGATGTCCTTGTAAGAGGTGTGTGAATGAAGTATGGAAGGAAAGGAGTGATGTCATGTGTGACTTTTTTGCATATGGGTTCAAGCATGGTTATACGACATAGATCAATCATGGGAAACCTTGGTTGGATGAACATGAATAAGAATCGGAATCCAGAGGTGACAAAACCTTTGACTATACTAACATGATAGTAGAAGCTACTGGTTCATACTTCTAGTGGAATACAAATATGGATGGCAGTAGCGTCAAGCAAGAGCCAAATGATGGGGCTAAGGGTTCCTATGAGTTATTGCATGAAGCAGCGATGCCACTGTATGACGGGCACGAAAAACACACTATCTTATCTGTCGTGACTAAGTTTTTACACTTCAAGAACGAACATGACTGTAGCGAGAGAGGTTTCAATGAACTACTAAACGTTGTGAAGGAGTGCTTACCTGTAGGCAACAAGTTACCGGAGTCGTACTATGATGTTAAAAAAATGGTCAAAAGGCTCAATCTAGGGTATGAGAAGATTGTTGCTTGTGAGAATGACTATATGTTGTATTACAGTGATGTCATAAGAGGTCATGTGATATTTGTGGTACAAGTAGATACTGTGAACAATGAAAGAAAAAGGGAAAAGATGTGCTAAGAAAGATCTTACGTTACTTTCCCATTGTGTCGAGGCTTCAGCGGTTGTTCATGTCAACACATATCATAGAGTATACGAGGTGGCACTCTACACGGGACATAGTCAAAGGTCAACTGATGCACCCGACAGATGGGCTTGAGTGGAGAAATTTTGATAAAAGTCACCCCTCGTTTGGTGAAGAGGTTTGCAATGTTAGGCTTGAACTTACTACGGATGGGTTTAATTTGTTTAATGGGCCTTACACCAAACCCTACTCAACTTAGCTGGTGATTATTTTAGTGTATAACCTTCCACCTTCGATGTACATGAAAGATCCCTACATGTTCATTCCTTTATTGATTCCAGGTGATAAGAGTCCGAGTAAAGACATCAATGTATACCTCAGGCCGTTAGTTGATGACTTGAAGATGTTTGGATAAAGGGGTTCAAACTTATGATGTATCTCTTAAACAGAACTTTGACATGAGGGCAGCTTTATTTTGGACCATAAATGACTTCCCAACGTTAGGAATGATCAGTGGACTATCGACTCATGGGGGCTTGTTATATCCCATGTGCATGGGGTCAGTTAAAGCTATGTGGCTCAATCATGGAAGGAAAATGAGTTTCTTTACAACATCCAGACAGTTTTTTCCTATTGAACATCATTATCGACGGATGAGTAGACAATTCAATCGAAAAACAGAGAAACGTCAAGTACCTAGCCATCTTTCTGGGACAACAGTGTTGAGTTGGATTACTCACTTGAAATTTCCACCTACAGGAAAGAATCACATATTAGAGCGAGCTTATGGTTACGTAAAGGTTCATAACTAGACACACGTATCCATGTTCTTTAACCTGCCTTATTGGGATACATTATGTATCTGTCATTATTTAGATCTGATGCATACTGAGAAGAACATATTTGATAATATTTTTTATATAGTCCTAGATCCAAGTGGTAGAACAAAGGACAACAACAAGTCGAGCCTTGATTTGGTAGAAATGAACATTAGGGAACATCAGTGGCTGTATAAAGAGGGTAGTAAGACGGTAACGCCTAAAGCTGATTATACTTTGATTAGGGAACAATTAATAATGATATGTAATTGGATCAGTGGACTAAAGCTCCCAGATGTATTTTCTTTGAATATAGTAAGGTGTTGTAAAGTTGAAGAGCTGAAGTTTCGGGGTCTCAAAAGTCATGATTGTCATGTATTCATGCAGAAGTTGATCCCCGTGGCATTTATCAACTTGTTACCAAAACGTGTGGTTGAAGCACTGACATAGCTTTCTAATTTCTTCAGAGATCTATGCTTAATGGAGCTCCAATACAAAGACATAGATAAAAATGGAAATGCAGATAGTGGAAATAATGTGCAAGTTAGAAATGATCTTCCCTTCATCGTTTTTTAATTCAATGGAGCATTTGCCTATTCACTTGCCATACGAAGCTACGTTTGGCGGTCCCATACAATATTAATGGATGTATCCATTCGAGAGGTAATGATTGTGATTTTTTTAATATGCTGAAATGTGCATTCTTGTTTACTAATGTATACATGTATATATAACACATAGGTATATGCGACGTCTAAAATAAAAGGTGAAGAACAGAGCACGTGTAGAGGGGTCAATTGTTGAGAGTTATGTTATGGAGGAACTTGTTAATTTTTGCTCGTTATACTTTGAGCCGAATGTTCAAATGAAGCACAATCGCTTACGTCGGAATGAGGCTGTCAGGCACGAGAAAAATGGAAAATTAACGGCCTTTAGTCATCCTATACAACCATTTGGCAGGGAAAAAAGGTGATTCTTGACCGATATTGAGTATGCAGTTGTCACATTGTATGCATTTGTCAACATAAATGAAGTAGTACCATACATTAAGTAAATAGCCATAACTATATATGTCTTGTGCTACTGCTATAAGTTCCTTCCATACACATTACGTATATAACTGTATTGCAGTAAATATGATGCTGAGGTACGTGAAGCGAATCCGATTATATCAGATGAGGATTTGAAAAATTTGAGGAATAAAGAATTTGTGCAGTGGTTTAAAGATCATATAAGTCTAACCGATTTGAAGTTCAATAAATCTACCATCATAGACATAATCTTATGGCGTAATTAACTTTAGAATATGTTGTGTTCATATACATTAGGTCCTCACAAATGAGTTAGTTGACATTCGGCTAAAGCTTATAGCTGACGGCCCTGAAAGAACTGTACATACTTATACATGCTGCATTGTCAATGGTTACAGATTTAAGTGTTGTGATATTGGGGAAGCCTCTTCTTCTGATTTTGGTGTTGTGGTAAAAGGTAGCAACTACGATAGTCTTTGGGATGAATGGTATGGACGATTGCTAGAAGTTGTCGTTCTCAAATATTGTGGTTACAAAGAGTTAGTTTGCTTCAATTATCATTGTGTTGACATGTTAATATTCTAACATTGTTGTTTTGATGACGACTTGAGATTTTGTACTAAATTGTTTATTGTGAAATTTCAGGAAGTTGATAAAAGGATCATTAATAAAAGACTTTGAAGACTTTTGTGTCCTAAGATTATATGTAAGGTCATTGTAAATATTTAATTTTTAAATACAAGGCTCTATGATATTTTATGTGCATTTAATATGATAAATTTTTTTATGCTAAATGATATGCATGCCAAATGAACCGTGTCTTAAAAAATAATATAGATTCAGATATATATTAAGTTATTTGAGAAAATCCAAATTTATTTTGACTGTTATACGTATGAAAAGAATTAATGTTAATTACTGTGCTTCTTGGAAGTTGTTGAGTTTGTGACGGCAGGATAATGATTACAAACATTTGAGTGGTTTGCTTGAATAGGCTTCGGAACTCACATATCCTGAGAATTCATTTTCCATTATTTACGGAACTAACACTCCTTTATATCTTTTGAGTTTGTTTAGTTTATTGTATTTATTTCAGAATTGATATATCCTATAAAGAGAGTATGACTTGAGGCGGCAACTTTAAATTAATAGTCATGATTGCTATAGGAGACTTGATATTGGAGAAGTCAAAACAGATAAATGTATTGAGTTATACATGGAACAAATTCTATCTTGATGGACTTCCTTTGAAAAAGTATAACAAATATCTGTTTTGTTATGACCAAAGATATACATGAATTATCCTTTAGAATGGTTTTCAAACAGAAACATATTTTTATTTTATAACGGGACTATATTTGAAATAGTAATAATTTTTGGGCTATAAATTCTATTGAGAAATCAGTGTTATATACAACACACTTTTGCCCTATATTATACTTGGAAAAATTATTCTATTATTGGTGCAATTAATCGGCTGTTGTGCGATTTAACTCAGATTAATTTTTAGCGTTTTTTCGTGAGCTCTAAATTAGTGATATCTCTTTTACTCTTTGATCATTGAATTCATTAGTTGAGCCTTGCATTGTTAAATTGCTTATTTGCTTTGATCATTAGACCTCTATATTTGTAATCTTATTTTTTAGACTAAATGTTGTCTAAAGAAATTTAATCCAGGCGGATTAAGAATTGATTACAAATAGGTTCAAGGAAGCATATGTACTTAAGGGGTGCATTGGTGCACAAAATAGCAAAAGTGCTCAAGTGAATTATTATAATTCAAGATTAGATTGAATCTGTTTTGTAACAAGAGTCAATTTAAAGAAATAAATTGAGTCTCTAATATTGGACGTGGACTAGGCTATTATTATATAGGGGAATAGCTGAACCATGTAAAAAATCTTGGTGTTGATTTTATTACTTGTTTTACTTTAATTACTCACAAAAGTTAGTTAATTGTCTTAATAATTAAAATTTGAATATTTGCATTATCTTACGATAATTCATTAATACCAAGTATTTTCACTAAGTTATAAATTCAGCAAGATATTTTCATAAAATTAAAGAGTGAATTCGGTAGGCCATATTAATTTAGCAAGCCTCATTCAATTATATAGTAGGCTGAATTCAGTAGTTTGGTTTAAAGTTTAAATATTAGTCATAGTTTGTTCCCACACTTATTTAACCCCCCTTCAAATTGTGCCTTATCTGAATTTCATTTGGTATCAGAGCTTGGCTCTACTTATCTTGGTCTTAAAGGTGACTTATAGGGAAAGATTCTGATATGGCACAATTTGGGAACAACAATCAAGAAGGGCAATCAACCAATAGACCTCCTCTACTGCATGGAACAGAAAACTGCAACTTTTGGAAATTCTGAATAAGGATCTACCTTAAAAGAGATCCTTGGGAATAGTGGGTCGTGGAGAATGGACCGGTTATTCCAAGGAAAGATGACGGTACTCCAAAGACTTTGCTAGAGATGGACTCAACTGAGAATTTCATGGTTTCCTTTGATTCAAGGGCTATGAACACATTACTTAGCGGCATGGTACAATCTAAGATCGATAAATTTTCCTCATGCAACACAACTAAAGAAATTTGGGACAATCTAGTGGTGAGTCATGAAGGAACATCCAAGGTTCGAGAAGTTAAACTAAGTATGCTCATGCACGACTATGAAATGTTCAAGCTTGAGAAAGACGAAACCATAAAGATGGCTCAAGCAAGGTTCCTGGTTCTTCTGAAATCATCAAAGCTACTTGATAAATCCACTCCACAAAGTGAGATTAACCGTAAGTTACTTCGGGGTATGCCCAAGAGGTTTTCTTCTAAAATTAATACTCTTTAAGATTTCTCTACTATTTCTATTATGGATACACTAACTTTTTTTGTTGAAATGTTTTAGCTCTTAATGCAGGAAATGAAGAAGAGCTTAATGATGATTCGGATGAAGAGATAGCCATGATGTCAAGGAGGCTCAAAGGACTACTACAAAGAAAGAATAAAAGGAAAAATACCTTCAAAACAAAAAAAGTCAAAGGAAAGCTGTGACTCCCCCAAAATAGGTCCACACAACCCATTCCGAGTCACCAAATATATGGTACAGAAAATAACTATAACTTCATTATTACAATTGTCGTGCAAAATACAACAACACATATGCTGTGAGTTTTAATACAAATATTATCTTCTAGACAATATCCAAACTCAAATAAAGTCCTCATTACAATTAATGATACACTATTTTACAAAATAGCGAGGACTGCTAAAACAACTGTCTTGAACCATCAGTCGATACCCCGACTAGTTCCCGCTATATTCTTGCCTCCTGAGAAGAAAAATGAAACAAAAATGAAAAGGATGAGCTCAACTAACCCGATAAAGAATATTATGACTAAGATAATGAAAAACATATTATCGTTAGCCTTCAATCAATCAGATAAAATATAATGGACAATAAGTTTAGATCAATATTCACAACGAAAATAAAAATTCATTAGAAGAGTTAAGTAGAGAATGAAGTCTACTATCTTCTATGATTTAAAAGTTCATCATCAATATTTTATCTCTGTAACATCAATCAATATACATCTTGAATCAAATATTCATCTTTGCACTACAGGCCATAGATATTCATTCGTATCACCAGTTGGTCATGTTCATCTCAACACATATCCATCTTTGCACTACGGGCCAAAGATATTCATCAGGTAATCATTCATCTTTGCACTACAGGACAAAGATATTCAGTTATATCACCATTAAGGACTGAGGATGATAAAAATATTTTCAAGAAAATGAATCTGGAGAGATAAAAGAACAAAGATTAGGGATTCGTACTCAAGTTCAAAAATACTCCATATTAATCATTTGTCGAGCAAAATTCAAGAATGAAGATCAAAACATGGATATAATCAAAGATAGTAACCATAATAGACAACTTGGACAAGAAAAGAAAATTTAATATTTCTGTGAATAGTATTGTATACGTGAATAGTAACCCCAACACGAAAAGATAAAAATTTCACAAGAAAAATCATACTTCGTGATTAGTACTTATGAATAGTGTCGTATTCATAAATAGTTCTGTATTCGTGAAAAGTGCCGTATACGTAAATAGTGTCATATACGTGAATAGTGCCGTATACGTGAATAGTGACCTCAACATGAAAATGTAAAAATTTCATAATAAAATTCATACCAATATTTCGGTGTAATGATATTGAAAGAAATAATATTATTTACGAAAAAAATAACATCGCTTACCCCAAAAGAATAGTACTTCTAGCTGAAATATCAGATATAATATTGAAGGAAACTTGCACTGTATAGCAATACTCAAGATATCTAAATACTCACAAAAATACGCTCGATATTATAAAAAGAGAAAACTTCTAATTCTGGTGTGATTTTCAATTCTAACTTAAGCACCCTATTTATAGGAAAATACTTAGAACACCAAAACAGAAAATTTAATAAAATAATATTTTATAAAATAAAATTTATATACACCTTTGAAAATCAGATTTTAGCACACCAGTGGGCCCACCAACATTAAAAAAACATATTTCTTAAAAAAATATTTATAACCTCAAAATTAATTCTGACACAGTATTTTGGAACTTTAATAATTCATAATAAATAGCCATTTTATCAGAAAAATACGAATCTTATGTCCATTCCACAGAAAATTTAATTCTCTACAACTTTGTAGAAGAAAGTTTTTCCAAATTCTAAACGAAAAATGACCGAAATCCACGCATGGATGATTTTGCAAACTATATTCCAATTTCAGTCAAAATGGGGCCCACCAACATATTTAATATATTTTTTGTAACAAAAATACTACGTATCCCAATTTGCTCTATTCCTCCTCATTTATTCATATATCGTGCATTCATTGTAAAAATATCACTGTTATTATATTATAATATTATTACATCATACACTTATAATGTAATATTACAATAATATATTTGAATGAATTATTTTATCGAAGAAGATAAAATATCAACTCTTAATAATTGTCTCTTTAAAAAATTTCTCCATTAAATAAATATTTTCTTATCATTGTTATCAATTATTAATTATTTACAAATAATATTACAGAATCACAATAATGACAACCAGGTAGTTCCCAGGAAAGAGGAGGCTTTCCGATAAGGATTTCTCCTTATTGGCGCGCAATTAGGTGTCCAAACCCCTTTCCTAGACAGAACTTCCTTAGACATTGCCAATAATGTTATTTAATAATATTATTCAAATAATATAAATTATTGATCTGATAATAAGAAATAATGTGTAGTGACGATTATTGAATCAATAATATAAAATATTAACGTAGTAATTATTGAACCAATAAAATAAAATATTGAATAGTAATTACTGTAACAATTATTGAGTAGTGACTTCTTACGTAAGAATCAATAATTAGAATTATTGTGCAATACCGTGTGCTACTGTACAACAACGTGTATTACTATATTTTAACCACCAGGTATTCCAACAGTTTTAACGGTAACATCTACGCCATTATTTATATAAAAATTCATACTTGTTGTTTTCTTCATCCGACAGTTTTCCGTTATGGGGCCCACAAATGGTTGTGCCATTGTACGAATATTCCCCGACATCAAGAATATTCCACGACCAAACGATTATTCCCTGACAATAATGAATATTTTATAACCACTTGCTTATTTAAAATATTTGCGCATTTTATCCATAACTAACCACATTAATCGATTCAACCCCTTACTATTTCAAAATAATAAATAGAGGAAATTCCATTTTATTAAAAAAAATTAGGGTCTTACAACCTCCATTCCTTATGAAATTTCATCCTCGAAATTGACGTATGTACATGGTATTTCGAAAAGGTGAGGATACCTCGTTATCATTTTTGATTCTAACTCCTAAGTCATTTTCTCAATAGCATGGTTCCTCCATAAAACTTTGACTTGTGGTATAACCTTTGTGCATAGGACATGCTCCTTCCTATCCAAGATCTTAACTGGTACCTCCTTGTATGTTAAATCTTCGGCTATCTCATCTGGTTCTAATTCAATAATGTGATCCGGGTCTTTCACATATTTACATAGCACAGATATGTGAAAAACGTTATGAACACGAGACATACTTGGCGGTAAGGCGAGTCTATAGGCCATAGTTTCTACTCGATCGAGGATTTCAAATGAACCAATAAATCGAGGGTTGAGATTTTCTCTCTTCATCAATTCTTTCTTCTAGAATAACACCTTCTTGCACCTTCTTCACATTCATCAGTGTTGATCGATTTCGCAATCAATGAATACGTGCAAGTATACACGGCCAACAAGTAATAAAGTGAAAGTAGAGTATCGTTCCCACGAGGAATTATTTAATAAAAATCACCAATTACTAACTCTTAACCAAACTAATCTTATTTAAACAATCTCAAATCGTGTTTTTTCTAATTAAGAAAACTAAATTAATCAATTAAAACTAAGATTTTAACGAATGAATTCAAATAAATAAAGATTAAGACTTCAATATCCCCAATTATGAATTATAAATCAATTATCTAATTATCCCAATTATTATGCCTACTGAATTGTTAACAGGAATTCTCAAATGCCAAAAGTCCTTTTCCAAGTGATCAATTGCCTTCTATTTAATCCAGATTAATCTTGCTATATTCCTATGCAAAACAATTGAATTAAACTCTTTCCAATCCCAATTCCTTATGTGTTACATGCGGTGAACAGACATTTCCATTCAATTCACAAACCTAATTATTCACTTTGCAAATAACTAAGTCACATGATATCATGCCCAGTTCTAACCCTAGAATTCCTCTTCCAATTCCTTCTAGAGTAACAAAGTAATTACTGATCAGATAATTAAGCAATAAGCACAAGACAAGATAAACAACTCACTTTAACATAAATAACTGGAATATAATGAATAACTAATTCATAGCCATAAAAAGTTCAATTGAAATCTTAATAAAAAAGTTAGTTCATAATTAACGAATTAAAACCAAGAATCCACAACTGAATAGACATTAAAAGATAAAAGTAAGATGAGAGAAGAGAATAGAATCTGTTGTCAGCAAATATGATGCTCCCCTCTTGCTCCTGCTTTGAATCTTCAATGGTCTCCAAGTTGCTTCAATCTCCAAAACTAATAAGAACTAGGGTTATGTTCTAATCTAAAGGAGTATTTCTCTAATCTAAGCTATGTAATCCCCAAGCTAAGCTATGTAATCTCCAAGCTAAGCTATGTAATCCCCAAGCTAAGCTATGTAATCCCCCTTTATTTTATGCCTTACATCATGTATTTATAGATTACAAGTCTAATTTTTAGTTTTGGAACAACCCCAATCCTATTTGGAGTCAAAAAGGTGTCAAAATTCGCCCAAAACGCGTCCAGGCCCAACCAAACTCTTCCCCCAGCGCCTCAGCACTGTTCACGACGCTGAGAGTCTGTCCCCCCAGCGCCCCGGCGCTGGAAATACACTAGAAATGGGCGCCCCGGCGCTGGTCAAAAAGTTGACATTTTCTGCTCCGACGTCCTTTGGGAAAATGGCCATAACTTCTTCGTCCGAACTCCGATTTAGATGATTCAAGATGTTCTGGAAAGAGGAGAAGTAGATCTACAATTTTCATTCTTGAAGTGTTTCGAAATAATGTCCGGAGCTATAGTCAAATTGGCTCTGAAGTGACTGTTGTGTAAATGACAAGCCGAAAACGCGAATCTAGCCACCCCGAACGTCGATCCATGTAACTTTTGTCCCAAATCCTACAAAACAATATAAAACATGCATGAATAGACATAAACACATAAAAATATCCTAAAAGAATTGAGAACAACAATAAATTAAGCCCGAATGTATCCAATTTATGTGTATAAAACTCACTCATCAAATACCCCCAAACTTAAATCTTTGCTTGTCCTCAAGCAAAAACACAAAAATGTTATGTAATGCAATGTAATGAAACTAATCTATATGCCTACGAATCCAACAGTAATGATAGAAACAAGTCTATTCAACCGGCCTTAGAGAAATTAAGTAAACATGATAATATATCATATTAAAACAAATCAGTAATTTCCCAATCAATCATCAAATCTTAGACTGTTACCACTGATATAGTGCGTGTGTGATCCACAACAATGTTAACTGACATAAAATCAAATTTAACACATAATAGGTCTCTTTAAAGGCATCATACAGTGAAAACTCACAAAATTCACGAACAAGCTAGATTCAACTAAAGTCAAACATCCACCAAGTTCAAGAGTCCAATCCGGGATACTTATGCTTTACTTTTCATTACGGGGGCTTTTTGCTCTTTTCCCGTTTTATTGTTTTTTTTTTTAACCATGACTGTGCAATGTCTCATTCCATTAGGCTAACAGTGTCACCCCTTAGCGAGCTTTCGACCAACGACTCCCAGACCATATAAGACCTTAGGGCGCTAGGTTTTAAGATACCCCTCCGGGCGTACTTACTCAAGTAACAAAGGCCCCGAAACAAAACTAGTCACGGTAAATATTTTTTTTCTTTTTCTCTTTTTTTTTGATAGATGGTTGGTGAGTGCGTTTTACGCTCCATCTCACGCTTGTGTTTATGGGGAGTGTTTCTCCTCAACCCACCACAAGACTCAACATGTTTTTTTTTAAAGCTTATATACCCCAAAATTTTCCCCCAAACTTAAGTTTTTATCAAAATTTAGCCATCTCTGCCTATTCATGTCTTTCATTCCTTCACACTAATATTATCCTTAAGAAATCCATTATGTATCAATTTAAACTTAATCAGTCAACATAGCCGTTATTAACGTGCTAACCTTGGTTATACCAGTTTCAAACAGGAAAAGATTCAATTCATAACAAGAAATCACATCAAAGCCTGAATATTCAATACTATACTTATCTACTTAACTCCAGTCTCATCATTGGCCAAAATAGACTTTTACTATCTAACAGTTGGAATTATGCAAATATAAACTAACTGCAACAAACATAGTAAACTAACTACTATTTTTGCGATTTTTAAATTTTTTTTTTTAAACAAAAAACTGAATGCAAAAACTAAATGTAAATAACTAACTATATGCAATACGACACTAAAATGCCCCCAAACTTAAACTAGACATTGTCCTCAATGGCTAAAATAGAAAAAAAAAATTAAAGTAGAGGACTTCCCTGAAAATATAGTAATCTTCCTCCTTGTCCGCTAAGTTTGGAGAATAGGCTAAGCACATGGAACAAATTGGGCACCACACTTGAATTTAACTTGAATAACCTGTAAAACCATGATAGAAGCAATTTTATTAAATCTTAAATAAATACAAATTCAAAACTACTAATATAAAACTTAATAAAAACTAAAAATAAAAATTAAACTTGGGTCGCCTCCCAATAAGCGCTTGTTTTACAGTCTTTCAGCCTGACTTTGTCTGGTCAATGCTATCCAATTCCTCTTCGAAAGTTGAGGAACCCTCCATCCATCGGAAATAATATAGCTTTTGGTAGGTTCCCATTTGCAAAAACCCTTGAATTTAAGTCACCTAGCATGCTCTTTGTAGATAGGATCCCCATTAAGAACGGCAAACCACTAGGTGTTTCCTCCATTATGTCGATGATCATATTAGGGCATTGAAGCTTAATAAACATAATGGAATCTTCCTCTATCTTCTCTTTTTCATCCCACCATGACTCCACAACTGTACTAGCTCTTACGTTACAGAGAGTATTGCCGACGACATGACTACCAATCGGACAAGGTTTTGCAAATCTAACCGGACTCTTGAACTGTGGAGGAGAAGGCACTTGAGGCATAAACAACATTGGCTCATCATCATTGGGTCTCACAATTAGTTCTTCACCGACCTTGTTGTCATTATCCCCACTTGTCTCCTCTTTTTCATCTCGTGGCTCATCCAATTGTAGATTTGGCTCGGGCTCACCATCGGTCTCGGAATCCATGTCATAGGGCCAGGTGTATTGAGGACGGTTGTTCAACGCATGTGCTATCTGTTCCACTTGATTTTCCAGATTCTTGATCAACGCCCCTTGGCTTTGCAAATTCAGCTCTACTTGATTCATTTTCTTGTCTTGTTCCTCATTCCTTTTTTCAGAAGCTTTAATAAATTTTTCTAAGGCTTCTTCCAAACTTGATATCCTCTCTGGTTGTTGAGTCGGATTTTGAAATCCGAAGGTGTGTTGTTGTCTAGGTGGTTGAGTTGCAGCTTGATTGTTACTCCATGAAAAATTTGGGTGATACCCCCAATCCTGATGATAGTTGTTGGGATAGACATAATTATTGGGGTAATCACCACTATACTGTACCGGCTCGAAACTGATGACGCATTGATGACTCATATGATTTCCATCACAATAATCACAAACCAATGCTACTTGCTGTGTGGATGGTGGACTCCATGTTTCCATTGGTCGAGTCATGTTCGTGTATGGCCATTGATACGTAAAGTCATCCATGGTACCTGAAAAGAGAGAAATATAGAAAGAGAATTAAAAATAAAAATAAAAATGTTTAAATTAAGACTAATTTGATTGAAATTAATATTGGACAATAATTATTAAATTAATTCCCCGGCAGCGGCGCCAAAAACTTGTTGATCGATTTCGCAATCAATGAATACGTGCAAGTATACACGGCCAACAAGTAATAAAGTGAAAGTAGAGTATCGTTCCCACGAGGAATTATTTAATAAAAATCACCAATTACTAACTCTTAACCAAACTAATCTTATTTAAACAATCTCAAATCGTGTTTTTTCTAATTAAGAAAACTAAATTAATCAATTAAAACTAAGATTTTAACGAATGAATTCAAATAAATAAAGATTAAGACTTCAATATCCCCAATTATGAATTATAAATCAATTATCTAATTATCCCAATTATTATGCCTACTGAATTGTTAACAGGAATTCTCAAATGCCAAAAGTCCTTTTCCAAGTGATCAATTGCCTTCTATTTAATCCAGATTAATCTTGCTATATTCCTATGCAAAACAATTGAATTAAACTCTTTCCAATCCCAATTCCTTATGTGTTACATGCGGTGAACAGATATTTCCATTCAATTCACAAACCTAATTATTCACTTTGCAAATAACTAAGTCACATGATATCATGCCCAGTTCTAACCCTAGAATTCCTCTTCCAATTCCTTCTAGAGTAACAAAGTAATTACTGATCAGATAATTAAGCAATAAGCACAAGACAAGATAAACAACTCACTTTAACATAAATAACTGGAATATAATGAATAACTAATTCATAGCCATAAAAAGTTCAATTGAAATCTTAATAAAAAAGTTAGTTCATAATTAACGAATTAAAACCAAGAATCCACAACTGAATAGACATTAAAAGATAAAAGTAAGATGAGAGAAGAGAATAGAATCTGTTGTCAACAAATATGATGCTCCCCTCTTGCTCCTGCTTTGAGTCTTCAATGGTCTCCAAGTTGCTTCAATCTTCAAAACTAATAAGAACTAGGGTTATGTTCTAATCTAAAGGAGTATTTCTCTAATCTAAGCTATGTAATCCCCAAGCTAAGCTATGTAATCTCCAAGCTAAGCTATGTAATCCCCAAGCTAAGCTATGTAATCCCCCTTTATTTTATGCCTTACATCATGTATTTATAGATTACAAGTCTAATTTTTAGTTTTGGAACAACCCCAATCCTATTTGGAGTCAAAAAGGTGTCAAAATTCGCCCAAAACGCGTCCAGGCCCAACCAAACTCTTCCCCCAGCGCCTCAGCACTGTTCACGACGCTGAGAGTCTGTCCCCCCAGCGCCCCGGCGCTGGAAATACACTAGAAATGGGCGCCCCGGCGCTGGTCAAAAAGTTGACATTTTCTGCTCCGACGTCCTTTGGGAAAATGGCCATAACTTCTTCGTCCGAACTCCGATTTAGATGATTCAAGATGTTCTGGAAAGAGGAGAAGTAGATCTACAATTTTCATTCTTGAAGTGTTTCGAAATAATGTCCGGAGCTATAGTCAAATTGGCTCTGAAGTGACTGTTGTGTAAATGACAAGCCGAAAACGCGAATCTAGCCACCCCGAACGTCGATCCATGTAACTTTTGTCCCAAATCCTACAAAACAATATAAAACATGCATGAATAGACATAAACACATAAAAATATCCTAAAAGAATTGAGAACACAATAAATTAAGCCCGAATGTATCCAATTTATGTGTATAAAACTCACTCATCAATCAGCTCTGAGTCTGTAGCTTGAGCGACTTTAACTTTATCAATTAAAGTCGGTTCTAATAGTATATTTGACATCATCACATGGGTCCCTAGAGTTTTTAACTCTATCTCTATTATTTGTAAATTATACGAAATGGGTCTTTGTGTTCGACAATATCGCACTTGTACCCGCATACGATCTTCTACTCAACGCGTCAGCTACTACGTTTGTTTTTCCAGGACGATATGGTCAGAACAGGTGCCGAAATGAGTCTCCTCTTTAGTTCTTAGAAGCTCTTCTCACATTCCTTGCTCCATTCGAATTTTGTATCTTTTCGAGTTAACTGAGTTAATGGAGTAGCAATTCGAGAAAATCCTTCAACGAATCTCCGATAATAACCAGCTAAGTGTAGAAAGCTACGTATTTTGATTACTGACTTAGGTTGCTCTCAATTGTGACTCATATCCCAATCTCGGATAGCATGTCACAATCACACCTATAAGTTTACCACCGCACGAATATGGCGTCCCCTATGAAGAGTCTGGCTTCGGTGTATTCGACAAAGGAAGTCAACGGATAGAGGCTCGGGTACCAACTCCTATAGTTGGGTTTTTAACTCCTGAAGTTCAATAGGAGCCATTCGATATGAGATTTTAGAAATGGGTTTTGTACCGGGTTCAAGGTCAATAAAAAATTTGATCTCACGCTCTGGGGTAGGCCAGGAAATTGTTCAAGAAATACATCAGGAAATTCACTAGCAGTAGAAATATTATTCTAATCTGACGTATTTTTGTTCAAGTGCATGATATGGGATAATAAAGCTTGACATCCATTTTTCAATAAACGAATGACTTTATGACTTGATATGAAAGTGATTGACTTTAGTGGTTTGGTTGCTTGAATTCGCATAATAGGTTGGTTAGGAATATGAAAACTAACAACCTTACGAAAATAATCAATTTTAGCATGATGAATAGTTAACCAGTCGATTCCTAAAATCACATCAAAGACATGTATCTTTAAAGAGATAAGATACGCAGGTAATGTGATGGTGCCAACTTGAATCAAGCAAGATTTATAAACTGTAGATGTAACGAAGGTTTCACCCAATAGAGTTTCAACTGATAAGTCAAAGTCTAATTTCTCAAGGGTCAAGTTCAAACGTTGAGCACAAGCAGGAGAGATAAAAGAATGGGTAGAACCGGTATCTAATAAGGTATAAACTTTGCAAGAATTTATGATTAACTAATCCATGATAACTTCATTCGGGTTTCTCGTATTTTAAAAAGTCACAAAAAACACTCTTCCTGAAACCACCTACTTTGTTTTGTCCGTATCCGGCTTTAGTGCCACCGTCCCAGCTGGACTTAATTTCGCTATAGGATAAAATCGAGCTATGTGACCATTTTTTCCATAACTAAAACATACCTTGGAAGGCTGTGAAAATTTTGGACTTATGTGTCCCTCCTCTCCGCATCTGTACCATCTAACTGGCGGTCTTTCTCCTCCCCTTGAATTTGTTGCTGGTGCTGATGCTGACGTCTTCACGTTGTCATTGTTGTACCTTCTCTTTTAGAAATCTCCCCTCGACTTGCTTATTCTACTATCATGGCCACGATTACCACCAGAGTGGTTACCACTTCTATCCGGATATTTTCCTCCCCACTGATTGTCATAGCTCTGATGACTGCTGCCACCGGTATGACCGTGGTTGTGGTCCCCCGATTGAACAGACTCATTATCATGCTCTAATAATTGAGCCTTGTTCACAACATCTGAATATAGAGAAAATTTGTGAGAAATGAGGTATTAACGGATTTTAGGTTTCAAACCTCTAAGAAACATCCGCGTCATACATTCCTCATTCTCTACGAAATGAGGTGCAAACCTGGATAACTCCGTAAACTTAGCCTTGTACTAGGACACAGTCATGTTGTTCTGTTTTAGTTTGATAAACTCTACCTCCTTTATATGACGAATACTTTTAGGAAAGTACTTGTCATTGAACAATTTCTGCAACGCTTCCCAAGACATATTGAGTGCGGCAGGCTGGGTACGCTTCACATATTCCTACTAGTAATCTGCTTCACCATGGAACATAAAGGTGTTGAATGGAACCTTCTGTTCCTCCGTGCATCCCAAGACATCAAATATCTTGGTAATTTGCTTAACCCACATTGACGCCTTGATTGAATCCGGTTTCCCAAAAACTCCGGCTGTCCCTACTCCTTGAATTCCTTAGCAGTGACCAGCCGTGAGTTGCCATTATTTTCACCTGCATTTTGAACAGGAGTCTCTCTCGTCTGGTTTTGCATGAACTGCAAAAAGATTCTAAACATCCCATCATCCATCGTTTGATCGGTGGTGTTGTTTACAGGAGGAATATTGCCTTCCTGATGCACATTATCCTGGTTGTTGATTGTCAGTATCTTAACGGTCTCATTCACTCCATTGTTAACATTTTCAGCTGCCATTCTCAAATACTGCCATAAAATAAGGGTTAATTAAAGAAATTGACATGCCACATAATATACCTATACTCTGACCGACCAACAAATAAGCTTAGGTAGGACACAATAGCGAATAATTTACTCGTCTCTCCCCTCCAAGTTCTAATCACAGATCTCCACCAGAGATTATTTCCCTAAGCTCTGATACCAACTGTGACACCCCAAAAATAGGTCCACACAACCCATTCTAAGTCGCTAAATACATGGTAAAAAAAATAACTATAACTTCATTATTACAATTATCGTGCAAAATACAACAACACATATGCTGTGAGTTTTAATACAAATATTGTCATCTGGACAATATCCAAACACAAATAAAGTCTTCATTATAATTAATGATACACTATTTTAAAAATTAGCGAGGGCTACTAAAACAACTGTTTTGAACCATCACTCGATACCCCGATTAGTTTCAGCTATATTCTCGCCTCTTGAGAAGAAAAATGGAACAAAAAGGAAAAAGATGAGTTCAACTAGCCTAGTAAAGAATATTATGACTAAGATAATGAAAAAAAATTATTGTTAGCCTTCAATCAATCAGATAAAATATAATGGACAACAAGTTTTGATCAATATTCACAGTGGAAATAACAATTCATTAGAAGAGTTAAGTAGAGAATGAAGTCTACTATCTTCTATGATTTTAAAGTCCATCATCAATATTTTATCCCTGTAACATCAACAAATATACATCATGAATCAAATATTCATCTTTGCACTACGGGCCAAAGATATTCATTCGTATCACCAGTACGTAGTTGGCCATGTTCATCTCAACACCTGTCTATCTTTGCACTACAGGCCAAAGATATTCATCAGGTAATCATTCATCTTTGCACTACAGGCCAAAGATATTCAGTTATATCACCATTTAGGACTGATGATGATAAAAAGATTTTCAAGAAAACGAATCCAGAGAGATAAAAGAACAAAGATTAAGGATTCGTACTCAAGTTCAAAAATACTCCATAATAATCAATTGTGGAGAAAATTTCAAGAATGAAGATCAAAACAAGGATACAATCAAATATAGTAACCATAATAGAAAATATGGACAAGAAAAGAAAATTAAATTTTTCTGTGAATTGTATCGTATACGTGAATAGTAACCCCGACATAAAAAGGTAAAAATTTCACAAGAAAAATCATACTTCATGAATAGTTCTTATGAATAATACCGTATTCGTGAATAGTGTCGTATACGTGAATAGTGCCGTATACGTGAATAGTAACCTTGACATAAAAAGCTAAAAATTTCATAATAAAATTTATACCAATATTTCGATATAATGATATTGAAAGAAATAATATCATTTACGAAAAAAATAACATCTCTTACCTTAAAAGAATAGTACTTCTAGCTGAAATATCAGATATAATGCTGAAGGAAACTTACACTGTATAGCAATACTCAAGATATCTAAATACTCACAAAAAAATGCTCGATATTATATAGAGAGAAAACTTCTGATTCTGGTGTGATTTTTAATTCTAACTTAAGCACCCTATTTATAGAAAAATGCTTAGAACGCCAAAGCAGAAAATTTAATAAAATAATATTTTATAAAAAAAATTCACGCCCACCTTTGAAAATCAGATTTTATCACACCAGTGGGGCCCACTAACATTAAAAAAACATTTTTCTTAAAAAAAATATTTATAACCTCAAAATCAATTCAGACCCAATATTTCGAAAATACAATAATTCATAATAAATAGCCCTTTTATCAGAAAAATACGAATCTTATGTCTATTCCATAAAAAATTTAATTCTCTACAACTTTGTAGAAGAAAGTTTTTCCAAATTCTAAACGAAAAATGACCGAAATAAACATACGGATGATTTTGTAGACTATAATCAAATTTCAGTCAAAATGGAGCCCACCAATATATTTAACATGTTTTTTGTAACAAAAATACTCCAGACGTAATTTGCTCCCTTCCTCATTTATTCATATATCGTGCATTCATTGTAAAAATATCACCGTCATTATATTATTATATTATTACATCATACTTATAATGTAATATTACAATAATATATTTGAATGAATTATTTTATCGAAGAAGATAAAATATCAACTCTTAATAATTGTCTCTTTAAAAAATTTATCCATTAAATAAATATTTTCTTATCATTTTTATCAATAATTAATTATTCACAAATAATATTACAGAATCACAATAATGACAACCAGGTCGTTCCTAGGAAAGAGGGGCTTTCTGATAAAGATTTCTCCTTACTGGCGTGCAATTAGGTGACCAAACCCCTTTCCTAGACAGAACTTCCTTAGACATTGCCAATAATGTTATCTAATATTATTATTTAAATAATATAAATTATTGATCTGATAATAAGAAATATTGTGTGTGATAACCCAGGATTTCGAATAATCCAAAATTTTGCGAATAATTTTTTTTAATTAATATTAATATTAATTATCAATTTTGTGACAAGCTTCTATGATACGTGTATCGTGAAGATCAATTTATGTATTGACTAATAAAATTAGAGTAGAGTTGTGCTTAACGGAGAATAGAAACCCTAACCCTAATTTTCGGATAGGGAATTCGATAGAAAATACAATTAAAATAATTGTAATAATTATTGCGTGTTTGTTCTATATGAGCTTAATGATCAATAATTGATCGGATAAGGTTTAATATTAATAAACCCTAATAAGGGATTGGAAACCCTAATCTCCGGATTAGAAACCCTAGCGTACCGTAGAAAACCCTAATTGTACGCCGAGAAACCCTAATTTTAAAACCGGGAATTTTAAGCCCTAATTAGGCAACCCTAATTTTTATTAGCATGCCTAAGGTGTTCTTTAAACTTAAATATGATTGTAAATCTCTAATTATATTTTTGAATGTTAAATTTTTATTTTAAAAACCCTAATTTTATTTTAGAAAATTTATTTTTCTAATTAAACCCTAAAATTTGAAAATTGTGGGAACTAGAAATTTTTATTCAAACCCTAAACCTTAATGTCCAAACCCTAAACCCTAAGGGTTTCATTTAATCCAAATTCTAGAAAAATTTGGAAATTACAAAATTGCCCTTTTTGGAGATTTTATTGGTTTCTTGCAAATCTTTCCAAATCAAGAGTTGGTGAACAACTCATTTGACTTTGTGACACTAGAATCTCAGCAAATCAAGCCAACTCAACCGAAATCTAAGCAACATGCATGAATCAAAGCAATATATATAAGATTTAGAGAGAGAAAGTTCATAAAAGTTGTCAATTTTCATTCATGCTCTCACCAACTTTCTCTCTCTATCCCAAAGCTCCGAAATATTATAGTAGATCAGTCATTTATACAGCCTTAGATCAACCAAGAACAGGAATCAAAAGTCAGAATTGAAAATCAAGCATAAAAGAGGTATAACCCTATTTTTATTTTTGATCTTTGATGTTTGGGAAATAATTGTGTTTATATGTTTAGATTCATGCTATGATATGTTTTTAGTTGATCTATGGTGATCTATCATAGATCCATAGCATCAAAGTGTGAAAAAATTGAGTTTTCAAAATCTGTTCTTGAGCAAAATCTGTGGTCTGACAAGCTAATGTCAGGGGCCACAGATTCTAGTTCGTTTGTTGTTTTTGTTGTTTAATCGTTGTAACAGGTAGCCTTGTATGTGATCTGTACTCTGTAAGTTGAATCAGTGTCATTGGATGTCTAGATCGGGAGTTATAAACGGTCAAAGACCGTTGACCGGCCATGACCGGGTCGAATTCTGGGTAACCCAGAAATAGAAAAACCGAGTCTGACAGTGAGTTCTAATGATCAGATCTGTCAGTATGTTTATTGTTTGATGTTGTTAATTGGTAGATATTGTAGCTAATAGTATGTGCTATAGATCTGGATTCATATAACGCTTATAACTGCTTTGGATTGCTCAGAAAATTTGGTCAAAGTAGGTCGCTTGGCCATGGTTGGTAATTTCTGGAAATTCCAGAAAAATGATGAACTTGTTTTCTGATAGATATTGACCGAAGCATAGGTCGTGATTCTGTTGTTGTTTAACTGAAATGTTGTGATGAAAATGTACCTTTACATTAGAACTACAAGTTTGAACCATCAAACCACTTAAAACATAACCAGAACATAGATTCGATTAAGCTTGAAAGTGATCACTTGAAACTGTTTAAACCCAGAAAATTCCAGAAACGGTCTGACAGTAGGTTTAGCCGCTCAGATCTTCATATTATGTAATGTTATGACTGAAGTAATGATTGATTATTGTAGTATTACAGTTTGTCTATATGATCAGTGTCTAAGTTAGCTAAGAACATAATTGTACAGAAAGTTACAAGTGGTCAAACGTGGACACTTAATCTGCCGGCTGTCAGTGTTCTTGATCTCAAGAACACCAACAGCGACGCTTTCTGTCGCTAAAGGCCTATAGCAACGGTTTTAATTATTTATTTTCTGAAAATTCCGGTAATTATTTAAAAATTGAAAATAAATTCTAAAAATTACCAAAAATAGTTTTAAAAATTATTTTAAATTATAAAAAATAATTTTTGACCAATTGGAATATTTTTCTTTAATATTTATAATTATTTATAATATTAAAGGTATTTAATTTATTTAATTAGTTTATTAAATAAATTAGAGAAAAATGATTTAATATTATGAAAAATCATTTTAAATAAGAAAAATGTATTTAAAAATATTTTGAGTTATAAAATGTAACTTTTAATATTTTTGGAGAATTTTCATTAATAATTTAATATTAATGATATTAGATTTATTTGATTATTAAATTAAATAAATAATGTAAAAATGATTTAAATGATTTAAAAATCATTTTAATTTAGAATAAAGTGTTCAAAAAATATTTTAAATTATAAAATATAATTTTCAATATTTTTGGAGAATTTTTATTAATAAATTAATATTAATGATGTTGGATTTATTTAATTATTATATTAAATAAAGGAATTAAAAATGATTTTATTGATTTAAAAATTATTTAAAAATGAGAAAAATGATTTAAAAATATTTTAAGTTATAAATTATGACTTTTAATATTTAGATAATAATTTCATTAATATTTATATATTAATGGTGATGATTTAAAAATGATTTTAATTATTTTAAAAATCATTTAAGTAGAATATTGATGATTTAAAAATATTTTAAGTTATTAATAATAACTTTAATATTTTGACAAGTATGTTATTAATTTTTTTATATTATTAAATATTAATAATGATAAGATTATTTGATAATTAAATCATTTAAAAATGATTTAAGTGTTTAAAAAATTATTATAAATTATAATAATTGTTTATAAATTATTAAAAGCTTCCGAAAAATATTATAAACGATATTTGACTTATCTAAAATAATATTTAAGCTTAGAGACCAAGTTTAATTGACAATCAATGTGTTAATTGTCAGATAGGGTGACCAGAACACCGAAAATGGACCGAAGTCCAACCAGACTGATATAGTTAGACTTGATAAGTGTTTATAGAGGTTATAAACACTAATGTGACTATGTGGTAATGTGCCTAAGAGAAGTTTGACTATAAAATACAGTGTTATGTGTTATAAATGTTTGTACTAATTATGAGACCGACATTATTGAATATAGGTTTTACAAACGCAGTTAATTATATTGTGTTGCTGTAATCAACGTGGAAGGCAAGTTTCCTAACTCAACTTGAGTTATATTCATTCAATTATTATTGGTGGTTAATTATTGTTAATTACACCACATCCAGAGAAGTTATTGTTGGTTATTCGCAGTTAGTGCATGCTTAATAATTCAAATTGAATTACTTATTCAGAAATATATATTCGTAGAATTACTGTTGTTGAATAGTCAAATCTGTAGAAGTTAGAATTGACAGTACAGATAATTCCTGTTTATTGTCAAATTGTGTTGAGAAATTGTCTTAGCTAATTATTCTGGCTAGACAAACATTGGTTAGAACTTGATAAATTCAAGAAAATAATTACATTGTTGTTGGAGAATCGATGCCAATTATTTCGGCATGATCAATAAGTAAGTAGAATTTGAAATCACAGTATTTCGTTGTAAAATCAAAATATTAATTCAAAAACTGAGAAGAACAACCTTTTATATAAAGGGAACATTGTTGGTCGTGAATTCGACCTTTGCGCGCGTTTTGAGTATTATGCATAATATAGGGTATAAGGAGTTGGCCGGCTCCAAGTACTTGCAGAGGGGTATGATTTAATTTTTATGGTTATTTGATACTCCTGGTATATATCAAAGTAAATCTTTGGTAGATGCCCGAGAAAATAAGTTCAAAGATCTAGTGTGATCACTCAGTATAAATCTGGAAATTTTTCCACTTTGATATCGTGTAGAATTGATTCTTGTAGAATTTTGAAAGCGTTGTACTCTTTCATTATCAAATTATGGTATTGCATAGAAAAGGAGAAGCCTTGTTATTGAATAATAATTTGTTCAGCTATTTCAAAGTTCCCCGAACTTTGGTTTCATACTATCAAAATAGATAGGATTTTATTGTTGATTCATATACCTTTATTGTATAATCTTAACTTGCGGGGAAAATTTGTTGCTCACCCTTGCTATAAATAAAACATTTCAGCTAGGGTCGAAGTTGCAGGAGGTGCTGTGAAGCAGGACAAGGGAAAAGGCGTAGCTATAAATTAATTATGTTGAATATATTTATTATGTTATATTGTAAGCCTTTTTTGTATATCTAAAGGGTATGTTTGTAATGTTAAGGTTAGAGAACCTGGGTAATGTATTGAAAAACTCTGATAAAAATTTATGTAAGATACTATCTATATATATTATGGGTAGTTAAATGTTATTTATATTGTGGATCGTGAACACCAAACTCGGTAGTCAGGTAACCCGGATTTGGGGGTGTCACATTGTGCAGTGACCATTATTGAATCAACAATATAAAATATCAACATAGAAATTATTGAATCAATAAAATAAAATATTGAACAGTAATTACTGTAGCAATTATTGAGTAGTGACTTCTTACGTAAGAATAAATAATTAGAACTATTGTGCAATACCGCGCACTACTGTGCAACAATGCGTATTATTGTATTTTAACCACAAGGTATTTTAACAGTTTTAACGGTAACAACTACGCCGTTATTTATAAAAAAAACTCATACTTGTCATTTTTTTCATTCGATAATTTTTTGTTATGGGACCCACAAATGACTGTGCCGTCGTACGAATATTCCCCCGACGGCAAGAATATTCCACGCCCAAACGAATACTCCCCGACAACAATAAATATTTTATAACCATTTGCTTATTTAAAATATTTGCACATTTTACCCATAACTAACCACATTAATCGAATCAACCCCTTACTATTTTAAAATAATAAATAGAGGAAATTCCATTTTATTAAAAAAATTGGGGTCTTACAAAAGCAAACTTAGGAGACATGTTTTGAATGCTGACGTCCGGGGCACTTCAAGAAGGACTGCTTTCAACTAAAGAACAAAGAAAAAACGAGCTTCAAGGATAATAAAAGAAATAAAGCACTTGTCACTGGAGTGACGAAGAGGAGTTCGAAATTGATGTCGATGCCAAGGAAGAAATATCTCAAGTATGCTTCATGGGAATAGAAGGTGAGTCAAACGAGGTATCTAGTTATGAGTTTAATTCTTTGAAACAAGAAAATAAAAAATTAAAAGAAAAGAATGCATATTTAAAAGATTTGGTAAATACATTAATGAGTGAGGTTGATTCTTTAATAGATGATAAGAAATATATTGAAAAAGAATCAATATGTAAAGAAGAAAAGATTTTGATTAGTAAGATTGATTATCTAGATAATTATAACAAAATACTTTTCAATAAGGTAAATTATTTGAATAATGAAGTCCAAAAATTGACTAATGAATTAAAAATGAGAGATGTATGTATTGATGCATTTAGTGATAGATCTCTTGTTAAAACCTCTCCTAATAATGAACTTCAAAAGGAAATAGATTCACTAAAATTATCTCTTGCTAAGTTCGTTCAAGAAGAAGAAAACTTAAATGTCATATTGGCCAAACCCCACCTCGTTCGTCGAAATGACACACAAACACATGCATAGCACCGCATAGGTATTAGGCACACGTTACAACTTATGGGACTCGATTATGATATATGGAGACCAAGCTATCATCCCGTAGGTAAAACTTGCCAACACTTAGGCAAAAAGTCAAAAAAGCGGCCAAAACCAGCCTCAGTCGTCAAAATAACACGTAAACACATGCATAGTACTGCATTGGTATTAGGCACGGGTTATAATATATGGGACTTGATTTCAATATATGAAGGCCGAGTTATCAGCCCGTAGGCAAAACTTTCCAACACTTAGGTAAAAAGTCGAAAAAGAGGCAAAAACCTGCCTCGATCGTCGAAAAGACACGCAAATACATGTATAGCACCGCATTGGTATTAGGCATGTGTTACACTTTACGGGACTTGATTCTTGTATATGAAGGCCGAGTTATCAGCCTGTAGACAAAACTTGCAACACTTGGGTAAAACCCGCCTCGGTCTTTGAAATGACACGCAAACATATACATATCACTGCATAGGTATAAGGCAGATATTAGAACGGGGCTTGATTCTGATATACGGAGGCCGAGTTATCAGTTTGTAGGCAAAACTTGCTAGCACTTAGGCAAAAAGACAAAAAATTAAGAGGCCAAAACCTACCTCAGTCGTCAAAATGAAATAAAAACAAATACATAACACCACATAGGTATTAGGCACGTGTTACAACTTATGGGACTCAATTCCGATATATGGAGGCTGAGTTATCAGCCCGTAGGCAAAACTTGTCAATACTTAGGCAGAAAGTTAAAAAAGAGGCCAAAACCCGACTCGATTATCGAAACAACACGCAAACACATACATAGCACTGAATAGGTATTAGGTACGTGTTACAAATTATGAGACTCAATTTTGAAATACGGAGGCCAAGTTATCAGCTCGTAAGCAAAACTTGCCAAAACTTAAGCAAAAAGTCGAAAAAGAGTCCCAAACCCGCCTTAATCATCGAAATGACACGCAAATACATACAAAGCACTGTATAGGTATTAAGCACACATTATAACTTACGGGACTTAATTCTGATATACGGAGGCCTAGTTATCAGACCATAGGCAAAACTTGTCAACAGTTAAGCAAAAAGTAAAAAAGAGGCCAAAACCCGCCTCGATCATCAAAATGACACGCAAACACATACATAGCACCACATAGGTATTAGGCACATGTTACAACTTATGGGACTCGATTCTGATATACGGAGGTTTAGTTATCAGTCCGTAGGCAAAACTTGCTAACACTTAGGCAAAAAGTCGAAAATGATGTCAAAACCAGCCACGGTCGTCAAAACAACACGCAAACACATACATAACACCACATAGGTATTAGGCATGTGTTATAACTTATGGGACTCGATTCTGATATACGGAGGTCGAGTTATCAGCCCGTAGGTAAAACTTGCCAACACTTAGGAAAAAAGTCAAAAAAGAGGCCAAAACCCGCCTCGCCTCGATAGTCGAAACAACACACAAACACATACATAGCACCATATAGGTATTAGGCACGCGTTAAAATGTACGGGACTTGATTTCAATATACGGAGGCCGAGTTACCAGCCCGTAAGAAAAACTTGCCAACACTTGGACAAACAGTCAAAAAGAGGCAAAAACATGCCTCGATCGTCGAAACGACACGCAAACACATACATAGCACCGCATAGGCATTAGGCATGTTTTATAACTTATGGGAATCGATTCCAATATACAGAGGCTGAGCTATCAGCCCCTAGGTAAAACTTGCCAACACTTAGACAAAAAGTGAAAAAAGAGGCCAAAACCCGCCTCTATCGTCAGAACGATACGCAAACACATACATTGCACTGCATAGATATTAGGCACGTGTTACAACTTACAAGAATCTATTCTATTATATATAGAGGCTGTGTTATAAGCCCATAGGCAAAACTTGCCAAAACTTGAAGAACACAAACAAAAATAATTTAAATATGCTCTATTTTCCACTTCGTTAATAAATATTTTAATTTTGTAGGGTCTCGTTGATGAGACTCATATGGGTGGAGGCTGCGACACAGACGATGCCCGTGGAGGAGATGTTGATGACCGCTGGGCTGATGCTGCTGAGACTATGGAGGGTGGGACCGGCAGTCAGACCTGGGACGACGATGGGACCATAGATGGGATCGGCGGTCGTATGATAGATGGCAGCGATGATGATACTGACATTCCTGATCTTTGGATGTAGTTAGTTTATTTTTATATTTTGACTTTCATGTATGTATTTATACAACTTTTGAGTTGTACAGACTAGAGTTTACTATCTAGTTAGGTTGGTGGTTTATGTATCGAATAATATTGATTTTTTATGATTACATTTCGTATCTACATCGTACGAATTTTATCTATAAATCATTACGTTGTGTACATATTTGATGGTTGATAACAAAAGCTATGATTGTTATTGATATGCATTCGTGAAAAATTATTTGTTTTTCTTTAGTTTATAACAGGTAAAATTATGTATATGTAAATGAAAAGGGGAATTTTGCAATTTTTCAAATTTTTTTTAAAGCATTGTTATTTGCGACGGGGGCATTAGAGATGACTATAATGGCCTATAGCGACGGTTCCCAAAATATCATAAACAAAGGTCACTGGTGATGGGGGGAGTTATCATTGGCGATGACATGCCATCGGTAATAACCACATTATAACAATTTCTAAATGTTTATTACTGACGGTCTGTCCGTCGTTGGTGTCGTCGTTAATGACACATTATTGACAGCTTACTGTCGGCAATGACCCCGTCGAAAATGAAACACTTGCCGACGGTGAGCGACGGGAGCCATGGGCGACGACCTATAGGGCGATGGGAGGGGCGACGGTTAATGTCGTTGCCAATAACCTCATTGCCGACGGTAATAGGGTTATTGGCGGTGGCATGATCTGTTGGAAATGACCTATTTTGTAGTGTATTTAATACATACCAACCTGTCAAAACACAAGTCTAGGAATTAACACAATAATAAATAAGCCCAAGAATTAACAGACTAATAATAAACCAAAATATTTTATACTGATATATCAAACTATCATGTCTAAGAGCATCTTCAACAACCTATTCAACTATTTTTTGGGATACTCAAATAGGTGAGTCATATCAAAAAAAATTATCTCCAACAGTCTCTCCAACCTTAGTCATCAAATTTACAACCTCATTATTTCTATCTTCAGAACCGATAAGTTGACCTTGCATCTTCAAAACATTTATTTTATTTTGGGAGAATCAAAATCATATGAAAAAGACAAACCTTTATTTTGCTTGATGGGTTTGATGTATAGCTCATTTTAAAATTTAATCTTATTCCTTTTTATTTATTTATTTATTTATCATATGTTATCAATTATTATTTTTTTAAGTCAAATGTTGCATTAATTGAATTGAAGAGACAAAAAATATTAAAGTAGCAAACAATGTTCTTCAAATTGCTACGTAGGTCAACAAATTTTAATTTGAAGAGTTTTTTTTGCTACCATTGTTGGAGATGCTCTAAGCATTATATACTAATGATAATGTCATAATAACACCTTAAATTGTTTCACAGGGCTTTAAGTTCAAATTAACCATACTACAACTGCCATTAAAAATATGCAATAATTTCCCAAAATAACAACAAAAAAGGTAGTTCATTTTATAGTCCCCTCACTTCTCCTTTGTCCTAGCATCCCTAATTGCATTCATTCCATTAATGAGTTGGTTAGCAAAAATCCATGTCCTTCCCCTAGATTGGAACCCAAGTGGCCTCATATTTGCCATTGTATTGGATGTGTTGGACCAAGGATATTTAGGCCTTGGAAATATAGTGGGATGTTATCTATATGGTATTATGTGGGTTTGGACAAGGGGTTGTTTTGGTAGACGGGGGATTTGTGGATTAAGGTCCTAATTATATTTGGTCTCTGGATATGGAAAGAAGTGTTGGGTTATAAACTAACTTCCTTAATTCTAGGAGATTTAGTGCAATCCTATTAAAGAACTACTAGGTGGGTGGGAACCTTGATCTGATTCGAAGAAGGATTTCATGCAGGTGGTGAGAACGCTATAATTACAAGGCTTTTTCCTGATTCTAAGGTACATGCAAATTATTACGTCCCAGCACTAGAGCGTTAAGCCTCCATTGTTAACCTTATATCAGCCTATACTTATTTTCACACCAGAGCTATCCCCCGACGGCCTAGACCATCAAGCTTTCGGTGTTTAGTCATTTTTGTGAAGGATTGGATGCGCTTTGGAGATTGGAGCGCGTGGACGGATCTTGGCAATAACATTAGCGCTAGAAAGAGGGGGCTTTCTAGTGTTGTTGAATTTTTAATCACAATCATCAATTTCTTGTGACTAAAATCATGATGAACAGTAGGACAATTTTAGCTGTGGTACAATCGACGGCGAGAGGTTCTTCTCAATAGAGGGGGTCCGTTAAAGACAGATTGGGGCCATCAAAGAGTATCCATGAGCAGCTCGGTCCACAGAGCACTTCGATAGGATCTGAAAGTCGGGATAACGATGATGTCAGGAGGAGGCTGTTCTCGATGACTAGTACGGGGACTAAGAATGATCTGGGGAGGGTAGAAGGCACACTGCCTCGAACCTAACACAAAGACGCTTAGGAGGATAAAAAAATCCATTCTGGCCAAAAAGGCGCAAGAGACAGAGGAAGCACTGAGGGTGTTGCTGCAGCAGAAGGAAGAGATTGCGAAGCAGATGGTCCTTATGGCCGAACAGGAAAACAAGGCCTCTAGCCACTACCAAACTAGAAGGTGGGGTAGGTCTCATGATAGACAATCTAGGGCATGAAGAGCTGAAGGTATAAGGCGATCGAAGAGTAGGCTTCGGAGCCGCTCTCGTGATAGAAGCAGATCGGGTGGTCGTACACTCGGGAATCAAAAGAGGGCACACCGCACTAAGGGTTCCCGGCATAGCGAGGGCTGCAGACGAAGCCCTTTAAGGGTGAATAGTTTGGATGGAAAAGTTTGAACCAACCATGGTAAGAAAGATTCTCCCAAGAAGGAGTTTCCCACATAGCCGGATGGGATGGAACTGTTGCCATAAAATTGAAGGTGCTTCAAGAAGAATTGGCCAAAGTCAAACAGGGGAAGGAGAGTTTGGGTAAAAAGGCATCCCATATCTCTCCCAAGATCGTTCGAGAAAAGGCAGACCCCAGCAAAAAGCTCCCTTATATGGAAAGTTATGATAGTTCGAGAGATCCATACGAACACATTCAGGCATATGACAGATTAATGGATTACTATAATTACACATATGCAGCTAAGGGTCGTATCTTCATGACGACTTTGAGGACAGATGCCAGGCAGTGGATGATGACCTTGGCCCTGAAGTCAGTCTTGTCATGGGAAGAACTGTGCGATAAGTTCCATGATCGGTTCTGGAGTATTAAGAAAAGGGGAAAGCCTACATGATCGTTATCATAGATTAGACAACATTCCAATGAGACGTTGGGCCATTAAGTGAAACGGTTCAAGGAGGCGGTAGATCAGGTGACATATCTCAATGACCTCTAAGTAGGATTGAGCATTCGGTTATTATCCAAACTAAATAAGAATTTTGGTTATAACTGAAAACCGAAATTATATTATTTTGGGTATCCGAACACTTAATCGAAATCTATGATAACTGAACTGAATAACCGAATAGATTATTCGATTAATAACCGAATTTAAAATACTTAGCAATTAAGAGCAGTACAATGAATTGAACAGGTGAGTATTCAACTACATTATGTAGCCTACATATTACATTTACAAAAGACTCGGTCAACATCAAATTAAATCAAGTGTCAAGATAGCAGTCAACTACATATTCCTAAAAACATGAATGACAGTCGACAGCTAACAACAACAACAGAACAGTTCCTACGATTAACATCAATAACATGATTAACATAAATGACTACAGGATCAATCAACAACATGCAGCCAACTGAGTCGAGCCCAAACAGCAACAACCAACAAGTTTAAATCCAATCCAAAAATAGTTCTTGTATTATTTGATAAATTGCAATGAATAAAAAGAAAGAAATTAATAATGTGAGCTATATTTGACAAACTACTTCAATAGTTGAATGATCCAAACCCAAAAACAGTTAACACTATGTTTTTAAATAGTTCAAACTATTTGAATAGTTGAAATTCAAAATCCTTGAAACAACTCAAATTCCTTCAGAGTTCAGACTATTTTTACAATCTCTATTATAGGAAAGAAACATATAAGAATACTCCTTTATAGATTGATCAAGCATATAAGTCAAATAAAATACAAGAATTATGTTCCAATAATAATGTATTCAAAGTGATCATTAATTGTCACTGAAATTTTCTATTTCTAGTTACAATAGGTCAATAGCTTCAATTTCTCTAACAATCCAATGCCAGATATTATTTCTTTTTTCAACATTATACTTTTTGAACAAAAACACCCTTAATTACCGGTCTAAAAAACCAAGACATAACTGATAACATCATAATACTATATATGATCATAAATATATTATATATGTAACATAATATCATTAACAAAAATAGTACACCTTAAATACAACATCCTCAAATGGGTCACTTAGAACATAATTCTAGGAACTGCAGAGGATCTAATACACTTTCTTAGATGTTCCTAAAACTCATTAGGAAATTTCAAATAGTAATACAATAAAGAAAAATAAGCTCTCTTTTTTTACCAGATACAGAAAATCAAGTTGGTTTATATATAAAATGTGCAAAAATTAGACATATTTGAAAATAAAGTTTGTAAGGAGGAGAAAGTACTATCTTTTCAGAGAAATCTATGTAGCCAGTATTGATGTTATAATATATAAAGAACTGAATTTTCTAAACTAGTTTACAAAATTATCCAACTACGTTTCGACTTTAGTTAAGAAACTTCCTCCATGAGAAATTTTTATATTTACTTATTTAGCTACCATAAATACTAACAAAGCAATAACAAAACTATCATGTAGGTTAAGCTAGTTTCAGCTTTGTAAATGACCAAAAAAATGAGGGAAGAAAAATATATATTGATGAATAGAATTGCTTATTAAATTGAGATCAAGGCACTACAAACTTAAGTTTAACACATAATCTCACAAACTTGCAACAATGATTTACACCATAAACATAATGGAAAACTTAATTTTTACTAATTTTATAGGCATATGGGTAAGATAACTTGGAATGACAACTTAGAAACTCAAAATTAAAAATTAAATTGCAATAATTAATCGAGAGATGAATTTAACTCATTAATTAAGTTGAGATGTTGAAACATTGGCATCATTAGTAGCAAGGCTCAACTTGAAAATTGCTGAAAAATGAAAAATAATAATTAAACACATTATTTTTATAAATTATTTTATTAGTTCAATCAAATAAATATAAATAATAATTATTACCACACTCAAGTTTATCGGCAAAGTCGTTATCTTCCTCCACATCAATACAATTCTTCTTTTTAATCCAATCTTGAGCACATATGAGAGCTTCCACCATATTAGGAGACAATGAACTCCTAAATGAATCAAAAATCCCCCCCCCCCCCGTGCTATATGCGGACTCCGAAGCAACAGTAGAAATGGGAATAGCCAACACATCGCGGGCAATACGTGCAATGATAGGGAATCTTGCACTATTAACTTTCCACCACACCAAAATATCAAAAGACTCATCGGCTTCTTTCACATCTTCACTTAAATATTTGTCCAACTCTGTTTTTTCTCCAAGTATCACTTCGGTCTGACGCTTTTTGATCTTATCCATAAGTCTATTTGTATTTTGGGATTCCATTGAAATAAAACCTTGGGATGACATGTTACTTAAACTTGATGTGCCAATTTTATGAGTTGAATACTTTTTTGTGTACTCATTAAGTAAATTTTCCATTGCTTTCTTCACACCATCTGCAATCTCTATCCCCGTGGCCCTATTACTTGCTTGATATTCTAAATCCCTATCTTCATTATCAATATCAAAATGAATATCTACTCCCATACCCTCCAACAGATCTTCAACTTCAATTTCATTATCTCCATACATTTCGTCTAAACCAAATTGAACAAAACTCAACTTAGACCGAGGATCAAGCACAGCGGGAATATACAACAAAATATTCATCTTTGTAACATTTCTCCTTTACTTATCATATTTTCTTTTCATTGCCTTGGCCATTTTTTATAATTCTCTATCATTGCTTCTTTCCCACTCACTGAAAATAATATAAGTTTCACTTATTTCATGAAATGCATTATTTGATGTGACGTAAGATGAGCCTGAAATACGTACATTTAGATTATAAAAATGTTCTAAGAATCTTACAAATAATTTAGCCCTATTCCAATCTGAGCCCGTTGGAATATTTTTCCCCCATCTCTTTTACAAAGCCACGATCTTCAAATCCAAATAAATCAAAAGCTTTTTGTACTTTAAGATCGAACTTAACATCAAGTAAGTAGAGTTCCATCTAGTTGGGCAATCTAGACTTAAGCCTTACTTTTCTTGAAGACCACAATACTCAAAATAGTCCTTAAATGACTTGACCCTAGCCAGGGATTACTTTGCATACTTCACTGCACGCCTAACATTCTAAACAGATTTCTCAATTAACTTTAACCCATCATTCACAACAAGATTAATAATGTGAGCTATACATCTTATGTGAATGAACTTACCACCCAAGACATTGGTTTTCCAAGATGTATATCTATCTCTCAAGTAAGCAGCTATCGTATCATTTGAGTTAGCATTATCTATATTTAGTGCCATAACTTTAGAAAGTCCCCCCTCTTTTAAACAAGACTAAACCATTTCCCCAATGTCCTTCCCCTTATGACTTGTGATGGTTCAAAAATTTAAGATTTTCTTATGCAATTTCCAATTATCATCAATAAAATGGGCAGTAACACACATATAATTCAAGCGTTGATTGGAAGTCCAAGAATCAGTAGTGAGGCAAACACATTCACAATTTTTTCTAAGAATTGTTTTCAGCTTAATTTTCTCATTATCATATAAACAAATGCAATCTCTAGCAAATATAAAGCATGTGTGACACCCCCAAATTTGGGTACTTCATTTCCACAAGATTTGGTTTTCACTTTCCATTCATTCATATTTAACTACAATTATAAAAAAAATTTAAACCATAAATCCTCCCATTAAAAGGGTTACATCATTAAACCAATACGTCTCCCAGGTTATCTAACCTTTAACATACATCAAGTGCAGAAAAATAAAATAATTACATCTCATCATTTAAAATAAAGTCTATCATCGTGACATTAAATAAAAGTACAGTTCTTCAACACTTGTTTATTTTCCCTTTTCCCTTGCTAGTGGTAGGTTCATCAACCTTCTCAACCTTAGCTGTAATAATTATACATATGCAAAAGTGAGCAAAACAAATGCTCACTTGAAATAGAAATGAATAACAATAACTTAATAATTGCCAATGAATAAGCTCATCAGAACCGAATAATACTCTGTTAATAATAATCAAGAACTGGAATCAACATACGAAATGTAACTGAGGGTCACAAGTCCATGAACTATGTCCAAGGTTACAAGTAATCTTTCAACTTTAACCTAAACAGTCATAACTGTAGGGACTCCCCGTACTTAGGGTGATCAGCCCTTCGTACCATGTATTGTGCACAAACATCTAAATGCATTGCATAAAATAACTCCCCTATAATAGAGTTGTTCTTCTCAGTTTTAGAGTACAAGTTTGCACCAAAGAAAGTTTGGTTTGGATAAGCTTCAAGGGTAATTTAGAGTTTAACGATCATCAACTAAAAGATTAGTTGAATCAACAAAGTTCAATAACACTATGAATGATCAATAACAACATAATGAGGAATAATTATAAATCATAGGTGAAACAACACTATATATCGAACTTATGCTTAGAAATAAACTAGAAAGCATAAGCATTGAATACTACAATAAACCTTGCTTGAACAATATTAAGCTAAGGCTATAATCTTGTCGAATAAGAAAATTGAATTATTGATCATGCATTAATAAATAAAAAGCTGAAAACAAAAACTTGTTTTATATGACAATAAGATTACAACTTGCGCAAAGTAAATGAAATAAGATAACACAATATTAGAGATTAGAGTTCAAGAAGTTGCGTTTATTATAAAAATAGTGAAACTAAAAAAACTTACTTAACTTTGATAAATCAAACAACGATTAGAGTTCAAAACTTTCTCGAATAAAATTAGGGTTAGAGCTTGCTCAAATAAAGTTTAAGGATAAAGAGCTTGCTCAATTAAAGTTTAGGGGTAAGAAACTTGCCTTGTGCGTAAGCTATAAATTACAACTCACGTTCACTTACACATATTATTAGAATCACAATATCTATTAGAAATACTAACATCCACTTTCCAAAACAGAACTCACTTTTAGATAAACTTGTTACTTTAGAACAAGTTTCAATTCACACCATATACGCTTCAGAAGTCACAAGTATTAGATTTGAAACACTTATTCACTAACTCATGTGTTCAATAACTCACAACGTAACATTTTCATAACTTACTAATTTTAAAACTTTGGAATTACCAACTACATGATACAAATCTGTTTGTCTCTGTATTACATGTTCATCACATTAATATTTCATTAGACTAGGTTACAATGGGTTTTTATGGTCGATATAACCAACATGCATTATTGCTTTTGATCTGGGTATGGCACAGCTGCACTATATTTACACCTAGAACCGGCGTAGCTGCGCCGTTTCTGGCCTTGACACCAGCGCAACTACGCTGGTGCGCAGAAAAAAACTATGCAGTCTGTCTGTAATACCCTTATTAAGTCCAACTATCACCAATTCCATCCACAAAATAGTAAATTAAACATACCCAAATGATATAGAACCCATATAAACATTTTTCCTCACATATATACTAACTTAGAATAATTAAACACCAACTACAAACAATTTAAATCCTTTGAATTCCATGTTTTATACAAAAAGTCCATTTTGACATCCTTGACAAAAATTAACACTGAGGTATCAATACTACACCAAATTAGCTCATTCAAATTGTGTTCTCTTCATTTCTTAATGAATTAACATATTCAAGACTCAATTTACAGTTTAGTTTACAAACTAACTACCAATTTTGTACTTTCACAAGCCATATATATAACCACATGCACTATAATCGATTTTCTTTCTTTTGAACGTAATTAACACAATAATTCCTTGTCTAGATGCTAATTCTAACATCACAAACTTACTAATAAACACAATTAATCAGTTGGTATATTAATAAATCATCTAATTTTAATTTACAGAGAATACAAAGTTTAAAATACACAACTTTCATATACGTAAATTAAGGTTTTGGAAGTTATACCTTCAATTGCTTAGAGATAATTCTTGATAGAACACAAAGAATTACTTGGAATCACATAAATCTTTCTCAAACTGTCTCTCATATTTCTCTGTAAACTCCCTTCTCTATTCTTCTTAGTATCAGTATAAGCCAGCTAACACTTATGCGTAAAAATAATAAACTGATAGCCATAATACACATACTTAATTATATCAGTTACAAAAACTTAAACGTGAGTTATCAGTTATAAAAATATTAATTATATTATTATTATTTTTTTTTAAATCAAATTTAAATTCAAAAGTCATAAGGCTTTGTTTGGAAAAACACTTTTAAAAATAAAGACTTAATATCTTTAAGCCTTGTTTAGTAAATCCATTTAAAACTACTTTAATTTATTTCAATAAATCATTTATACTATAGTTTATAGTTACATATTATTTATTTGAATTTTCATATCCAACCTTAATTAAATAAAAATTAATTACAACTAATTAAATAACTTCTCCACTTAACCGATTACCACAAAATTATAATCTCATTATAATTTTATTTAACAAATTAACATATCATTTTAATTATTAAATTAACGCAACATTATAGAAATTCATATACCCTTATCAACTCTCTAATTATTAAATTAAATTAGAGTATTATCTCATAAATTTAATTCATAAATATCTACTAACAACAATCACATCAACAAAATATTTATTTAATTTAATAAATATTTTAAATTATAAATAAAATCCTGGATTGTTACAGCGTGAAGGAAACTGAAACGTAGGACATGCAGCTTGCACAAGTCGTTTAAAATCATCCTTCTCGACATGTTTGAAAGGAAGCTCAGCTACAATAAGAGTATAAGTCACGGCTGCCCTAAAAACTTCTTGGTCAAACCTCCAAGTGGTGAGTTTACTTTCACATGCCCCTCCCTCCCCCTCACCATCTTTAATTCCTAAAAGTTGGGGTTGAGATTTATCCATGTTGTTGGGATTTTTTTTACAAGTTCTAAAGTGATTTCTTAAAAATGTAGTGCCATTTGAAGATGAATCAGCAGCTAGTTCTTTTCCACAATAAGTACACTTACCTTTTGTAGCATCCCCGAATCCGGGCCCCGAATCGCCGCGGACTCGGTATACTATTTCTATTACTATTTGCGGAAGATATAAACATAAATTGTTTATACAATACATTACACACTATTTTACCCAAGTCGAGTAACCTTAACTTAAATACCATTCATATAATATCTATTATACAACAATAATTATCACAATATATTATTACAAACAAGCCGCACTTTATATCCAAAGTTGAACTTGGCTTTAACCTTTTTCCTGTATTCGAATACGTTCGCCTTATCTGCAATGTTTTATCATGATATAGCAAGGGTGAGCATAAAAGTTGCCCAGCAAGTTTAAATACAACAATTTAACGATATATCATGATTGAAGAGTATGAATAATAAGCTGACTATAATTCATAAATATAGTTGAGAATTATTACGAACAAACTTTTGACTGAACAAGTTTTAAACATGAACAAATATTTTTGAACCAACTGGTAATGAAGGTGATCAGCCTTTCATACCTGACTTATACATGCAAGATGTACAGAGTACAATTTTCATGGCCATCAACAACGATTAACCATCAGCTTGAATAAAACACTCTTATTAGAGTTAAGTATAAGAAAACTTGCCTGAACCGTTGATTACCGCAACGAAATTTATAACGCTTTACCCCGAAGACCTAATATTAATAATATAGATCTCCAATATTAGAATAATATCATCACAGTAATATACTGTTATATTTATACACACAGAATAACCTAAACACATAGCACATAACCCTATCAGTCTTTACAACACATAAGACTTAGTATCAAGTCAAACTATTTAAGTCTGAGTTGAACCCGACATAATTCTAACGCCCCGACGGTCTAGTCGGACAAATATTGAGTTTAAGTTCAATTAAACTCTGACTTAACACTTAACAATATCACAGATAATTTCTTATCAGACAAAACATTTTTCCTAGACTCGTACAAATTTTTGGATAATTATTACCATTTATCAATATTTTTCAATCATTAGTACCGTATTTAAATGAATTAAATACCACATAATTCATTAATCATTAATATTTATTTAATATAAAATATTAATGAAAATCATTACATAATATTATAATATAATTATAATATATCAAAGTATTTTTAATACCTTAAAATCATATTTATATGATTTTTAAATACTTAAATCCATTATCCGATAATTGCTATTAATATTAAAATATTAATATTTTCATGACTAAATATCAAAAGTTATATTTTATAACTTAAAATATTTTTATAACACTTAAATCATTGTTATATGATTTATAAAGCATTAATTCTAATTTTTCATAATTTATTTAATATATATCTATTAAATAAACTAATTATCATTAATATTGATTAATTAATGAAATTCATCCCAAAGTATTAAAAGTCATCAAAAATAACTTAAAATATTTTCTTATACCATAATATTATTTTTCATGATTTTTCATGAATTAAAACTATTTTAAAATCATTTATTTAATATTGTAATTAAATAAATAAATACCATTTATATTCCAAAAATACTAAATATTTTTGAAATATACTCGAAATAGTTAAAAACTATTTTTCAGACTTTAAAATAATTTTTCATAATTTATTTTGTATTTTTAATAATTAAAAACCATTTTTTTCTAATTTTAAATTAATTTTCAGAAAAATAAGAAATAAACTGTCGCTAAAGGGCCCTATAGCGACAGAACCGTCGCTATAGGTGTTCTTGGTGTTCTTGAGTGTTCTTGACAGACAACGAGTATGCTAGTTTGACCATAATTTAATCCATGCTAAACTTAATTTCTGGTCTGCTAATGCTCATGGTTATGTAGTATAAGTGTAATACTACAATTAATGATGATTTGAGGACCAAACAACAATAGATCCGCGAGATTTAGTTCGTACAATATCGTGTCAGACCCTGTTCTTCATTTCTGGGTTTTCCAGAAATGAAGAACAGTCTAAGTGTCTACTTTTCAATCCTTGTAACTTGCAGTATATATATTGTCTGTGTGATCTAAAGGTTCTATCTTGTAGAACATATGTCAGTGTACATTTCTATTACATCAGATCAACATATCAACATCAAAACAGTAAGATCTAGATCGGTCAAACAAGGGGTCAGAAACTGTTCTTGGTGAATTCTGGGTTTTCCAGAAATTCATCCGGACAGTTGGTCAAAGATACTTTGACCGTGATTTTCTTCCACTACAGTTATGATCTAAAGGATCTGGTGACTTTAACATGTAGTATTCATGTCAGGCTACAAATATCTACCAACAACATGGCCTAACTACTAATACACAGCAAGATCAATTGATTCAAAAAGCTTGTCAGACGAGCTGGAGAAATCTGGGCTTGCCCAGAAACAGAAATTGTGATCGGTCAACCATGTTTGACCGTTCATAACTTGTGATCTACACAAGATCTGGATTTGATTCAAGTTGTAGATTAAAGACAACATGGAATACTACAGAGCTATAACATAAACTACACAAAAACATTATCACAAACGGATCTAAAGGTCCTGACATTAGGCTGTCACACCACTGATTGAAAAATTTCCAGATTTCCTAAAAATTTAGATCCGAGCATCTAGGTGTTATGGATCCATGATCCATTAACCCAGATCTCTAATTGACACCTTTTAACACATATTTAACCAACAAACAACAACATTAAACATCAAAATCTTAGATTTCAAAATTTAGGGTTTTATACCTTTTATGCTTTAATTCATGAATCTGATTCTTTGATCCGTTTCTGGTACACGTGGGGCTTGAATTGAGACTGAAATCACACTATGATTTCGTGGGTTTGAGAGAAAATAGGAGGTTGTAAGAGCAAAATGAGATTGGTCATATTTTTGTGCATTTTCTCTCTCCAAAACCATTTATAATTTGCTTAGATTCAATGCATGTTGTTGATTTGCTGAGGTTACTGGACAATTTGTCAAATGCTAGGGCTAGGTTATAGCTAGGGTTGCTCAACAACCCAAGATCTTGCCAAGATTGCAAGCTATCCATTAAATAAAAATAATATTAATGATATTTTATATACCATTTAATTCTAGAATGATCATTTGATATAAACCCTTAGGGTTTTAGGGTTTGGATATTTTAGGGTTTAGGTTTTAACCCTTAACTTTGCAAAAATTTAATTTCTGACATTTCCAAATTTCTGTTATAAAAATAGAAAATTAACATTCCAAAAATTATAATTAGGATTTAATAATTATATTTAAAATTCCTTAATCATACTTTCATTCTTGCTAATTAGGATTAGCATTCCCTAATTAAAATTGCTAATTAAGAAATTAGGGTCAACATCACAGATTAGGGTTTATAATCCAATAATTAGGGTTTCTAATAGAAAAATTAATTTTCTAATTTTAGAAATTAAATCTCGTAATTAGATTAAAGTTTTCTAATTACTCATAAATTAAAATAATTAGGATTAGGGTTTCCTAATTAGCATTGCCAATTTTAGCCATTAATTTCCACCACTGAACAAATAGGGTTCCAAAAATTAGAAATTAGGGTTTGTTAATTAATTAACCTTTACCCTAATTAATACATAATTAATAGCACTAAAGCAATAAAATTCTCCGTTATATACCTAGATTAGGGTTTCATTTTATCAGTATCTGAAATTAGGATTTTCAGATCTGGTATTAGGGTTTTCAAATAATCAATTAAGATTTTAAATAATTCATTAGGGTTTTCCCTAATTAATTACGTTTAACCTTGTACATATCATTGCATTCCCAATCTAGAGTTTTCAATATCCGATTTAGGATTTCTCACACCCGGAACTGAAACTAGGGTTTCCAGAACCGGTTTCTAGGGTTTCTTATCAGACGTTAGGGTTTTCTAACTAAACGCTGTCGTTCTTAATATAAACTTAGGGTTTGTCACAGATGTAATTTATCTGATCAACCCATGACCCTTAATCACATTCTGAACACATCATTAACCATAAACACAGAACATAATCATATAAATCCTTAATCCTGAATAATTCACCTATATTCTTCACCGAATTTTGAAATCCTCAAAATTCAATCCCAATAACATTAAACGCATACACTTATTTTCTGTCTAGGTCTAATATTTGACCTTAAATCAATCATTTAAGATTTTAATAATTTGCCCAAATTCTCGGGTTGTCACATTCACCCCTCCTTATAAGAATTTCGTCCCCGAAATTCGCCTTACACCTTACACCGTGCACCTTATACCATTCACACATGAACCTTATACCTTACACCATTCACACATATACCATTCACACACATTATTACATGCCACCCAATACACCTCTCACCAGAGTAAAAATTTTGAAATTGTGCTGAGGGGTCATATAGACCATGAACACATTTAGTTTTTAACTGTAGTGATCATACCGCAAAACAATACATTACTTGGTCTGTTTACAATCACAAAGAAGGTAAACTACCATTATTAGTACTTTAGGTGATCATCCCATTGTACAGTTACGTCATGCATAACGTATTAATCATTTTTAGCGAATATTTACGCTACTAGATTGGATTATTTATCCAAACATTATTGTTCACCTCAGTCTTATTATTGGATTCCGCACCAAAATAATTTGGTTCGGGAAATTCTTTCAATAAACACTTGGAGTTTTTATAACATTAGTCTAGTTGAATCAAATAGCATAGACTCATATCAATAATTCAATTCAATCGAATTATTTAAGTGTAGCCAAACCCCGTTGGCAAATTAAAATTTTTGAAAACATTTTTGAGAATGAAGTCATGATGCCGCACTGTATTAACAGTCCGTTGAGGATTCCGTCATTGGTGATTTTATCATACTACATCATACCATAGTAGAATAGTGACTTCAGGTCAAATTCATACTAAGTAATAATGCATTGATGACTCCATCGTTTTTATCATCTCTGCACCAGGTTACATGGTACATAAGTGATAAATGAAAACAACTTTTGATATTTCAAAACATTTGCGTCTAGCCGAAATAAGTAGCATAGACTGTACTTTAAACCGTTTCAAAAATGGTTACGAGTCTACATTTTTTTAAAAGGCACATAGTGCATATTTAGCTTGATGTCAAAAATTTTGAAGTTTAGCATAGCTAGGAGTTTAGGAAAACCTAAGTCTCCACTAATGATCATTTGCTTAAGAATCTATCTGTTCCTATAATCCTTAACACTCCATTCACACACAACTATACCCAATTCATAAAACCACACTTATGAGTTCATAACTTGACCACAATTATATGAGTTTACAAACTGACCCTAGTCTGACCTTTGGCGTCCGTTCGCTGAGGGGCTCATAAACATTTCATATAACTATGCGTCAAGAATATCACAAAAGTATGAGTTCTAAGAATTCGTACTTAATCCTATATTCTCTACCTATGACCTATTTAATTATATATAATAACTAGCGTGACACAACATTTCAACTATTACCAATGCCACCAACCAAGTAGTTTTTACACCAAGTACAATTCCCCGCCCATACAAGGAATCATACAACTCAGTTGCTAACACGAGTCCTCATTGAAATCCCCACCTAATCTTAACCCCCTTTTTCAATACGAATTCAATTCGTATTCATGATCCATAACTCTTTTATGAGTTTTCATTTTCATAGTACCATTTCATAGTACACTTTCACACAGCATCTTGCTGTAAACCTTTCAATCAATAGATTGATTCATTTCCCATATCATAACCTTTATCAGATCACGGGGTGATCTTATCGTATATATTACGATTCAATTCCATGCACTATGATCGTTTTGTTTTACGATCTTCTATCCCTGCACTTCTGTTCACCACTACTGTTCACCACTATAACCAGAGTTAGGGAACTCTGTAGCTTAACAACTTACCGAGATTCGTCTTTGAATCTTACTGACCAACTAACTCTACGTGAGTTAGTCTTATCCTAATCACTGCGGTTATTGGTCTCAGGTATTCCTACCTAAGCTTCATAACCAACAGCTCTGATACCAACTGTAGCAGCCCCGAATCCGGGCCCCGAATCGCCGCGGACTCGGTATACTATTTCTATTACTATTTGCGGAAGATATAAACATAAATTGTTTATACAATACATTACACACTATTTTACCCAAGTCGAGTAACCTTAACTTAAACACCATTCATATAATATCTATTATACAACAATAATTATCACAATATATTATTACAAACAAGCCGCACTTTATATCCCAAGCTGAACTTGGCTTTAACCTTTTTCTTGTATCCGAATACATTCGCCTTATCTGCAATGTTTTATCATGATATAGCAAGGGTGAGCATAAAAGTTGCCCAGCAAGTTTAAATACAATAATTTAACGATATATCATGATTGAAGAGTATGAATAATAAGCTGACTATAATTCATCAATATAGTTGAGAATTATTACGAACAAACTTTTGACTGAACAAATTTTAAACATGAACAAACATTTCTGAACCAACTGGTAATGAAGGTGATCAGCCTTTCATACCTGACTTATACATGCAAGATGTACAGAGTACAATTTTCATGGCTATCAACAACGATTAACCATCAACTTGAATAAAACACTCTTATTAGAGTTAAGTATAAGAAAACTTGCCTGAACCGTTGATTACCGCAACGAAATTTATAACACTTTACCCCGAAGACCTAATATTAATAATATAGATCTCCAATATTAGAATAATATCATCACAGTAATATACTGTTATATTTATACACACAGAATAACCTAAACACATAGCATATAACCCTATCAGTCTTTACAACACATAAGACTTAGTATCAAGTCAAACTATTTAAGTCTGAGTTGAACCAGACATAATTCTAACGTCCCGACGGTCTAGTCGGACAAATATTGAGTTTAAGTTCAATTAAACTCTGACTTAACACTTAACAATATCACAGATAATTTCTTATCAGACAAAACATTTTTCCTAGACTCGTAAAAATTTTCGGATAATTATTACCATTTATCAATATTTTTCAATCATTAGTACCGTATTTAAATGAATTAAATACCACATAATTCCTTAATCATTAATATTTATTTAATATAAAATATTAATAAAAATCATTACATAATATTATAATATAATTATAATATATCAAAGTATTTTTAATATCTTAAAATCATATTTATATGATTTTTAAACACTTAAATCCATTATTCGATAATTGCTATTAATATTAAAATATTAATATTTTCATGACTAAATATCAAAAGTTATATTTTATAACTTAAAATATTTTTATAACACTTAAATCATTGTTATATGATTTATAAAGCATTAATTCTAATTTTCCATAATTTATTTAATATATATCTATTAAATAAACTAATTATCATTAATATTGATTAATTAATGAAATTCATCCCAAAATATTAAAAGTCATCAAAAATAACTTAAAATATTTTCTTATACCATAATATTATTTTTCATGAATTAAAACTATTTTAAAATCATTTATTTAATATTGTAATTAAATAAATAAATACCATTTATATTCCAAAAATACTAAATATTTTTGAAATATACTCGAAATAGTTAAAAACTATTTTTCAAACTTTAAAATAATTTTTCATAATTTATTTTGTATTTTTAATAATTAAAAACCATTTTTTTCTAATTTTAAATTAATTTTTGGAAAAATAAGAAATAAACTGTCACTAAAGGGCCCTATAGCGACAGAACCGTCGCTATAGGTGTTCTTGGTGTTCTTGAGTGTTCTTGACAGACAACGAGTATGCTAGTTTGACCATAATTTAATTCATGCTAAACTTAATTTCTGGTCTGCTAATGCTCATGGTTATGTAGTATAAGTGTAATACTACAATTAATGACTGATTTGAGGACCAAACAACAATAGATCCGCGAGATTTAGTTCGTACAATATCGTGTCAGACCCTGTTCTTCATTTCTGGGTTTTCCAGAAATGAAGAACAGTCTAAGTGTCTACTTTTCAATCCTTGTAACTTGCAGTATATATATTGTCTGTGTGATCTAAAGGTTCTATCTTGTAGAACATATGTCAGTGTACATTTCTATTACATCAGATCAACATATCAACATCAAAACAGTAAGATCTAGATCGGTCAAACAAGGGGTCGGAGACTGTTCTTGGTGAATTCTGGGTTTTCAAGAAATTCATCCGGACAGTTGGTCAAGGATACTTTGACCGTGATTTTCTTCCACTCCAGTTATGATCTAAAGGATCTGGTGACTTTAACATGTAGTATTCATGTCAGGCTACAAAGATCTACCAACAACATGGCCTAACTATTAATACACAGCAAGATCAATTGATTCAAAAAGCTTGTCAGACGAGCTGGAGAAATCTGGGCTTGCCCAGAAACAGAAATTGTGATCGGTCAACCATGTTTGACCGTTCATAACTTGTGATCTACACAAGATCTGGATCTGATTCAAGTTGTAGATTAAAGACAACATGGAATACTACAGAGCTATAACATAAACTACACAAACACATTATCACACACGGATCTAAAGGTCCTGACATTAGGCTGTCAGACCACTGATTGAAAAATTTCTAGATTTCCTAAAAATTTAGATCCGAGCATCTAGGTGTTATGGATCCATGATCCATCAACCCAGATCTCTAATTGACACCTTATAACACATATTTAACCAACAAACAACAACATTAAACATCAAAATCTTAGATTTCAAAATTTAGGGTTTTATACCTTTTATGCTTTAATTCATGAATCTGATTCTTTGATCCGTTTCTGGTACACGTGGGGCTTGAATTGAGACTAAAATCACACTATGATTTCGTGGGTTTGAGAGAAAATAGGAGTTGGTAAGAGCAAAATGAGATTGGTCATATTTTTGTGCATTTTCTCTCTCCAAAACCATTTATAATTTGCTTAGATTCAATGCATGTTGTTGATTTGCTGAGGTTGCTGGACAATTTGTCAAATGCTAGGGCTAGGTTATAGCTAGAGTTTCTCAACAACCCAAGATCTTGCCAAGATTGCAAGCTATCCATTAAATAAAAATAATATTAATGATATTTTATATACCATTTAATTCTAGAATGATCATTTGATATAAACCCTTAGGGTTTTAGGGTTTGGATATTTTAGGGTTTAGGTTTTAACCCTTAACTTTGCAAAAATTTAATTTCTGACATTTCCGAATTTCTGTTATAAAAATAGAAAATTAACATTCCAAAAATTATAATTAGGATTTACTAATTATATTTAAAATTCCTTAATCATACTTTCATTCTTGCTAATTAGGATTAGCATTCCCTAATTAAAATTGCTAATTAAGAAATTAGGGTCAACATCACGGATTAGGGTTTATAATCCAATAATTAGGGTTTCTAATAGAAAAAATAATTTTCTAATTTTAGAAATTAAATCTCGTAATTAGATTAAAGTTTTCTAATTACTCATAAATTAAAATAATTAGGATTAGGGTTTCCTAATTAGCATTGCCAATTTTAGCCATTAATTTCCACCACTGAACAAATAGGGTTCCAAAAATTAGAAATTAGGGTTTGTTAATTAATTAACCTTTACCCTAATTAATACATAATTAATAGCACTAAAGCAATAAAATTCTCCGTTATATACCCAGATTAGGGTTTCAATTTATCAGTATCTAAAATTAGGGTTTTCAGATCTGGTATTAGGGTTTTCAAATAATCAATTAAGATTTTAAATAATTCATTAGGGTTTTCCCTAATTAATTTCGTTTAACCTTGTACATATCATTGCATTCCCAATCTAGAGTTTTCAATATCCGATTTAGGATTTCGTACACCCGAAACTGAAACTAGGGTTTCCAGAACCGGTTTCTAGGATTTCTTATCAGACGTTAGGGTTTTCTAACTGAACGATGTCGTTCTTAATATAAACTTAGGGTTTGTCACAGATGTAATTTATCTGATCAACCCATGACCCTTAACCACATTCTGAACACATCATTAACCATAAACACAGAACAAAATCACATAAATCCTTAATCCTGAATAATTCACCTATATCCTTCACCGAATTTTGAAATCCTCAAAATTCAATCCCAATAACATTAAACGCATACACTTATTTTCTGTCTAGGTCTAATATTTGACCTTAAATCAATCATTTAAGATTTTAATAATTTGCCCAAATTCTTGGGTTGTCACACCTTTGATGACATTACCATCATTATCTTTAACTGGAATGAAGTGCCACTCAGTCCACACCTTGGATCTAGGTGCCATCCTCTTTCTTAGCAGCTTTACACTGACTATCCATTCTATCCCGTACTCTTTGTACTTGTCTCTATATTGGGGGTTTCTCATGTCCAATTGCATTAAGGTCAGGCTCGTCTGTATCATTCACCATTTGCAAATCATTTAAAATACTTCTTGACATCATCTGAAAATTTCAAATAAATCAAATTACAACTTCACATGGACCTTAAAGTAGACTAGACTGCAAAACTTTATCACAAACAACTTCTCTTTTTTCCTTTTTTTGGGTATTTAATACTTACTTTTAATCTAAAGTTAAATTAACCTCTACATCCCACTTACAAAATAATAGAAGGAAACATTCAGCAAAAAAATTATTGTATGATCTGCCAAATAAAATTCTCTCTATTTACACAATATTAGAAGAGATCCAAGTAAAAACCTATTTCTTCTAATACCTAAAATCTAAACATGGGGTTTAAGCTAAACAAATGGCAAATGTTCCTAGCTAAAAAAAATCAAGCACAAATAGCAAGCATATTCATTGTGACAAATTACCGGGGTCATAAAAATAGCAAATGTGGGTTTGGTCTCTCAAGTACATTATCTTATCCTCTCCTCGATATGCCTAAAAAAATTACAGTAATATGTACTAGATATCTCAAATTTCAACAGATTCAAGTGTGAACATAAATGAGCTCAATCAGGATATAAAAGAAGAAACAATTAACATCTTGCCCTCTAGTAAATGAACAAAAGAAGGCTGAGAAGACTAACCTACTAAAATTTGCAAATTTGGTTAAATCTCTATAGCTTATCCAAAGATCTGCAAGAATAAACTAAAAGCTCAAAAATCTAAAGAAAAAAAGTTATAAACTGGACTAAAAATTCTACTAAAAAATTCTATCAAATTACCAGGAAAATCAGACTCGACCCATCTAAAATCATCAAAAAAATCTATACTTGACCAACTTTTCCACGTCTAAAAATCTACAAAATCACTAGGAAAACAAGTCTAAACCCACCAAACACTCAAAAAATGAGGAAGAAAAAGAAAATGCAAAGAAGAAAAACCCCAAGAAAATTGAGTTACGTCCTTTTCTTGAAGTTAGTGAAGCTAAATTGAAAAAACTTAATAAACTTCCAAAGCATTTGTAGGTAGAAAAAATGCCATAAAAATAAAATTTGAAGATCTTAAGAGAAGAATGAATTGTCGGGCCGGGGACAGAAGATGGGGTCATTTTTGAGCTACCAAATCTATAATACCTCTACTATTATTCCGGGAATATTAGTTGATAGAAGGGCACTCCAAAACACTATAGTATAAAAGTTGAAAAGCAGATGCCAAAATTATATGATACTACTAAAAAATTAACCAAATATTTGGGTATAATAAACATATAAGACCAGCCTATCATGGTCCATACAGCAACATCAACCATATTCGACACTGCAGAAAGTCAAATTGGAGAAGTAACTAAATAAATATTCAGACTATGTGACTAGGTTTGCAATTTTACACAAAAAAAGGTATCTCCTCATTACCAAATACCAACCAATTTCAAACATCCAAAATTTAAGTAAGAACTTATTTTCAAACAGTTCAGCCGATGAAGAATTGAAGATGTCAAACACTTGGATCGGATGAGAGATCAAGAGTTCGAGAGTTCGAGTCTTCGTCTCTTCGAGATTGATAGATGATGACCAATGAAGGGCTTCCAAAGGCGATGAGGGAGGCGATGCATCGATAGTCATCGGCCGATGAGAGATTGAGACTTGAGAGTTCGAGATCTGGGTTTGGGATGAGAGATTAAGACTTGAGAGTTCGAGATCTGGGTTTGGGAATTGAGAAAATGAGAGTTACGACTTCAAAGTGGGCTAGTAGTGGGCTGGCTGACAAGTTGAGTGCTGAGTGCTGAGTCATATTATTATTTTAAGTTGAGTGAGCAAGGCTTTGTTCGGTTATTTGGTTAAATTGAATAACCCAAAAGTAAAACCTGTATAAATTGACTAAAACCCGTAAATAATTCCAGATATAATTGAAATGTTACAAATAACCGAATTATTAAAAAAAATTGGTTAAATTATTTCGGTTCAGTTCTATAATTTGGTTATACCCATTTTTTGCTCTGTCCTACCTCCAAGTTATAGGGCTTTTTCAGAACGGTTTAGATTTGGTGAAGTCAGAGAAATTGGTGAAGAAGTTGATGTTTAATCACCCTAAGAGCTTGGCCGAAGCGTTCGAGAAAGTCAAACGCTTCATAGTGGTGGAAGAAGGTATGAGCAGTCTAAAGCAGGGTACGTCAGAGAAACCGAGGGATAAAGATAAGAACAGATCAGATGGAAACTAAAGAAGGTTCGATGGTAGTAATGATAAGTCTGATGGTTATCAGAGAAGGTATAGTAATACTGGGGGTTCGGGAGAAGGTCGTCTACCTTTCCCGGGTCAGAAGATAATCATAGTATACACAAAGCTCAATACTGACCGGGCCACCATACTGGAACAGATAAGAGGTCAATCCTTCTTCGAGCTGCCCAGAGATAATATAAAGCTAGGCATGGGGAATCCGAGCAGGTACTGCGATTACCATCAGGCGGCGGGGCATGCTACAAAGTCCTGATAGGGCCTGATGGACCTAATAGAAAAAATGTGCAGAACGAGGCGTTGGTTCAGTATGTGGCAAGACGAGAAGCCCTGAGGACACAACAGGGGAATAATGCATCTATCTAGATCAGTCAGCCTATACAGCCAAATCAGACTCAGGTAACACGTCAGGTTATGGATGTAATCACAGGCAGAACTGTGGGGAGAGTTGTCGGAAGAAAGAGATATGGTTACTTGGATACGGTATTGTCAGTGGCGGACCAACCTGAAAGATCATACCCTGGTTTAATGATCTCATTTACTGATGACGATTTCCCTGCAGAACCGATCGAACCACACAAGGGAGCACTGGTAACTACTGCATAGGTGGGTTCGATGGATATGAAGCGGATGATGATAGACAATGGGTCTTCGGTGGATATCCTGTATGCACATGCTTAACTGATAATGAAACTGGACTGGAGTAAGATGGAGATTGGGCAGGAGTCTCCGTTGTATGGGTTCAGCAATGAGCTGGTTAGAGTTGCAGGGACGATTAAGCTACATGTTATCTTTGGAACGGCTTCACAGCAGGTGGAAATCATGTGCAGATTCTTCGTGGTGCATGTGGATTTGTCATACAATGCGATTTTGGGAAGGCCCACTCTGACAACTCTTCAGGTAGTGACGATGATTCCTCACTTCAAGATTATGTTCCCTACGCCGTATGGAGTTGGGGAGGTCGCTGGGGATCTTGAGTTAGCAAGAAGATGCTACCAAAATGAACTGATCACTTCTGGAGTAGGGGTCAGCAAGCAGAAACAAGCATGTCGATAGAGACATAACCATTTACAGAAAGTAACATGAAACCCTTAGTTATGACGACAGGAGAGATCGAAGAGGTTGAGATGATCCCACGGAAGAAGGATAATAAAGATTATCCCAGGGAAGAATCATTGAGGAAGATCATGTCTAAGTCGGCAGAAAGATGTTTAACGTTAAAAGGGCCAAATGATGCAAAGAGTTTCTAGTGGACTTTGGCATGTGAGGAAGCCTTTCAGCAGATAACGAGGAATTTGTCTTCGGCTCCTTTGTTGGTGAAGTTAGTTCTTGCTGAGCCTTTATACTTGTATTTGGCGGTAAGTTCATTGGTTATGGGAGCAATTTTGGTGTGGGAGATTAGGGGTAAGCAACACCAGGTTTAATACATGAACCATGCCCTAAGGGGTGCAAAAACATGGTATCCGAACCCCGGGAAGTTCGCTTTTACTCTAATAGTAGCCAGTCGAAAGCTTCGGCAATACTTTAAAGGTCGGTTAATAGCGGTGTTTGGGGGAATTTGTTAGACCCTTAGGAGGTAGAATTTGTTCGACCCTTTGGAGGTGAACATGATTATGTGGTGTTTTCCGTTCGACCCTTAGGAGGTGAACACAATGTTTTGGGGGTTCGGTGGAATCTTTTTGACCCTTCGGAGGTGAACATGATTATTTTGTATTTTCTGTTCGACCCTTAGGAGGTGAACACGATGTTTTGGGGGTTCGGTGGAATCTGTTCAACCCTTCAAAGGTAAACGTGATTTAGGAGGTGAACACGGTGTTTTGGGGATTCGGTGGAATCTGTTTGACCCTTAGAAGCTGAACATGATTATTTGGCGTTATCTGTTCGACCCTTAAGAGGTGTGAGGTGAACATGATTATTTTGGGGGTTCGATGGTATCTGTTCGACCCTTAGAAGGTGAAAACGATTATTTTGGGGGTTCGGTGGAATCTGTTCGACCCTTCGGAGGTGAACATGATTATTTGGTTTTTATGTTTGACCCTTAAGAGGTGAACATAGTGTTTCAAGGTTTGGTGAAATCTGTTCGACCCTTCAAAGGAGAACATGAATATTTGGTGTTTTCTGTTCGACCCTTAGGAGGTGAACACTGTGTTTTGGGGTTTCAGTGGAATCTGCTTGACCCTTAGGAGGTGAACATAATTATTTGGTGTTCCATGTTCGACCCTTAGGAGGTGAACACGGTGTTTTGGGGGTTCGGTAGAATCTGTTAGACCATTCGAAGGTGAACATGATTATTTGGTGTTTGGTGGAATCTATTCAACCTTTTGGAGTTGAACAGGATGGTTTAGGGGTTCAGTTGAATTTGTTCGACCCTTAAGAGGTGAAGAGGATTGTTCGGTGTTCGGTGGAATCTGTTCGACCCTTCAGAGGTGAACATGATTATTTTGTGGGACATGTTTTCCCCTTTGGAGGTGAACAGAATTATTTGGTGGTTCGGTGGAATCTATTCGACCCTTAGGAGGTGAACAGATTTGTTTGGGGGTTGGGTGGAATATGTTCAACCCTTAGGAGGTGAACAGGATTGTTTGGGGGTTCAATGGAATCCATTCGACCTTTCAGAGGTGAACTTGATTATTTGGTGTTTGGTGGTATCTGTTTGACCCTTAGAAGGTGAACATGAATGTTTGATATTATCTGTTTAATGGATGACATGACAAGTGTTGAGTTTGATTTTTTAATTGGTTATTTTTCATTCATTTTAAGTCAATATTTGTTTATTGATGTTAGTTGTCTTGCAATGCAGCTATGGAAAATTTTGTACAAGAAATTAAAAGAAAATGTGTTAATTGAAGCATATAAAAAGTTACAAGTTTATAGGTTTACAAGTTTGAAATTTAAAACTATATTGTTGGAGGATCATTTGTTGGGTTATCTTCGGAGCTATCTTCGTCCTCTTTGTTGGGTAAAATCTAGTTACGCACAACACGCAAGTATACGTGGTCAATAAGTAATAAAGTGATAAGTTGAGTATCGTTTACACAGAGAATTATTTAATAAAAATCACCAAGTACTAAACCGTAACCAACTCAATCTTATTTAAACGAATGAATTACAAACTATATAAATTAACTACTATTCCACTAATTAAATTAAGACTATAAAGATTTAAGATCACAACTTCACTTATTGCTTCATTTAAGTTAACACACTTCTCATCAATTATTCTCTATCCTGGATTGTTAATCAAGAACACGAAAGTAGTATTAACCACCTCTCGATGCACTAATACCGTATTAACGTCAATCCACAATTAAGATAGAAATCCGTTAAACACCTTAATCAACTAACCCACTATATCTCTATGTGAATTACAATTGAAGAAGGTTTAAGAGCAAGTTCTCTATAAGATTACATATGGCATCAAGCATATCTCTACCTTAACACTCATCAAGTTTAAGCTACTAACAAAATCCTAAACACATGCTATCATGATTAGATCTAAATCAATACTTCATCTCTCGAGTTTATATAGATTATCACAGTAATTAATGGCCAGTCAATTAAACAATTAAGTCCAAACCACAATAGACAATTCTCACAATAGAACATAATAATTGATAACGAAACATATTAAAATAAACTACACAATAAGATCTATTGTAATCTCAAACAAAGAATTAGTTCATGATTATTGAATTTATACTAAGAATCCACAATTGAATAATTATTAAAAGACAAAAATAGAAGAAGTAAAGAATATAGAATCTATTGTCTGTAGATTTAACGCTCCCTCCTTGCTCCTACTTTGAATCTTCAATGGTCTCCAAGTTGCATCAATCTCCAAATATCATAAAAACTAGTGTTTTTCTCTAATTTACTCTAATCTAATTTAATAGAATGCTCTCTAATCTCCTAATATTCTCCTCTAATCTATGTTATCCCCCCCCCCCTTTTATAAGCCTTTGTACATGTATTTAAATCCTCTTGGAAGTTCTTGAATCAAACAACTCGAAACAATCCTTTTCGGACTCAAATTCGGACAAAAACTACTCATTTTCGTGCATACCCAGCCCCGGCTGGGTATTTGCCTTGAAAATATCCAGCCCCCACTGGATAGCAATCTGGTAATGCTCCCAGACATCCAGCCCCGGCTGGATCCTAAGGCTAAAAAGGTCTAGCTCCAGCTGGGTACCAATCTGCCAATTCAATTTTCTGTTGTAACGTCCTCTGCTAAAATTTCCATAACTTTTAAACCGAGAGGATTTACGGGCCCCGCGACCTATCAAATCGAAGCTATTGATGAGGTCTACAACTTTCATTCTTTGAGATTTCAGAAATAACAAATGCGTAATGGTCTAAATTGGACTGCAAGTGACTGCTATGCAAATGACCACCCAAAACGGTGAAGTTCAACGTCCGTTGGTAGAAATTTCATAACTCTTTCATCCGAACTCCAGTTTGAATGATTCGAGATGTTTTGGAAAGCTAAGAAAACGCTCTAAAATATAGTCTAAGCTCCAAACCAAGAACATGAATTGAACATGAAAGCATAAACGATGTCCGGATTGCTTTTTCCTTGCATTTTCCTTGCTTTTTTCCTTACCAATAGTCGCTCACATCGCTCCTAAACGTATAACCTACAAAATGAACATGAAATGCATGAAAAGCAACAAAGAAACATGAGTTTAAGAAATAAATTCAAGTAATAGATACCGGATAAGCAGGTATAAAAGCTACTTATCAAATACCCCCAAACTTACACCTTTGCTTGTCCCCAAGCAACACAACATAATGCAATGCAATGCAATGAAACGCAACTAATCTACATGCCTACGAATCTAGCAGTATTGATAAACACAAATCTATTCACTCGGCCTTAGAGAAATCAAGCAAACACGATAATACTTCATATCAAAACCAATCAATAATTTCCTAGTCAATCATCAAGTCTTAAATTGTTATCACTGGTATAGTGCGTGTGTGCTCCACAACAATGTTAACTGATATAAGATCAAATTTAACACATAACAATTCTCTTCGAAGGCATCATACAATATAAACTTAAGAAATCCAAAAATAAGCTAGATCCAACTAAAATCAAACAATTACCAAGTTCAAGAGTCCAATCCGGGATACTTATGCTTTACTTTCATCTACGGGGGCTTTTTGCTCTTTTCCCGTTTTATTCTCTTTTTTCTTTCTTTCTTTTTTTTAACTTTTTAACCATGACTGTGCAATGTCTCATTCCATTAGGCTAACAGTGCTACCCCTTAACGAGCTTTCGACCAACGACTCCCAGACCATATAAGACCTTAGGGAGCTAGGTTTTAAGATACCCCTTCGGGCGTACTTACTCAAGTAACAAAGGCCCCGAAACAAGACTAGTCACGATATATATATTTTTTTTCATCATTTTTTCTTTTTTTTAAGCTTTTTTTTAAAGCTTATATATCCCAAATTTTTCCCCCAAACTTAGGTTCTTATCGAACTTTAGCCATCACTACTTATTCTTCTCATTCTTTCATTCAAACTAGCATTATCCTTTAGAGTCGCATTATGTATCAATTTAAACTCAATCAATCAACAAGTTGTTTTTACTGTGCTATCCTTATTATACCTGTTTCAAACAGAAAAAGACTCATTTCCTAACAAGAAATCACATCAAAGATCTAATAGTCAGTACTAAACTTGCCTACTCAATCCCATTCTCATCATTGGCTAAAATAGACTGTAACTTATCAAACAGCTGAACTCATGCAAGATGAACATAGTAACTAACTATTATTTTTGAATTTTTTTGAATTTTTTTATATAATAAACCTAAACTATATTAACAAAATATGCAAAATAACATAACATAAACATGAAACTAAACATGCAATAACGAACTAAACTAAACTCCCCCAAACTTAGCAATTACAATGTCCTCATTGTAAGAATATAGCGATAAGTAGAAGAGAATTTTCCTATAATCAGCTAAGCGTGAGTTGATGGCGGCGATGGCTGTGACGATCATTTTGCTATCCATTGGACCTCCAATACTTGCAATGAAGAGAGACAACATGGATTAGATTATAAGAGAACTTAATAAGCAACTTAATTCTTATCTACTAAATAAACTAGTAAAGCATATAAATATAAAAATTCCTGGGTTGCCTCCCAGTCAGCGCTTGATTTATAGTCTTTCAGCCTGACTTTGTCTGGTCAATGCTATCCAATTCCTCTTCGAAAATTGAGGAACCCTCCATCCATCAGAAATATTATAGCTTTTGGTAGGTTCCCATTTGTAATAGCCATCAAGTTAAAGTCACCTAGCATGCTTTGTTTAGATAAGATTACATTGAAGAACGTCCAACATCTAGGCGTTTTCTCCGTTGTGTATGCGAATAGATTCTGGCATTGAGGCTTGTTAGACACAACAGTCTCTTCTTCTATCTTCTCCGGCTCATCACACCATGGCTTCGAAGTTGTACTCTCTTTTACGTCACAAGGAGTATTGCCGACAACATGACTACCAATTGGACAAGGTTTTACAAATCTAACCGGATTCTTGAACTGTGGAGGAGAAGCCACTTGAGGCATAAATAACATCGGCTCATCATCGTTGGTTCTCACAATTAGTTCTTCACCGACCTTGTTATCATTATCCCCACTTGTCTCTTCTTTTTCAACATCTCGAGGATCATCCAGTTGTAGATTTAGTTCGGGTTCTCCGTCAATTTCGTTATCCATGTCATAAAGCCAAGTGTTTGGAGGAAGGTTGCTTACGGCTTCGGTCATTTGCTCTATCTGATCCACAAGATTTTGATTTTCCCTCGCATGATTACTCATCTTCTCCTCATCTACTATGAACTTGGACAATAATTCCCCCAGCCTTGAACTTTCTGTTTCAATCTCGAAAGCCATGTATTGAGGACCATTGGTTGAGGCTGTAAAATGTTTTTCCATCCAATTATTAAAATTTTGGATTGACAGCTCCTGACTGTTTATAAACTATTCTTTTTCTGCTATAGCCCTTAACATGAATTCCATAAACTCTGAATTGTCTTCTTGTCGCATTGGAGGTGAATATGAGAATTCCGGCGTGTATGTTGGACTTGGAGCAGTGTATTGGTCTTGATAGTTGTAGCTCCATGAAGAATCCGGGTGATACCCCCAAACTTGATCATAATTATCATATGCATACTGATTAAGGTAGTTACCACCATACTGTACCGGCCCAAGATTGATGGTGCATTGATTACTCGGGTGATTGCCAGCACAATAGTCACACATAACTGCCATCCTTCGACTCTGTTGGGCTGTGATAACGTCCAACCTCCTCAAAAGTTCTTCAATCTATGTTGACATTGCGGAAAGTGTTGCGAGTCTATCAATCTCCATTCCCCTTAGTTGAGTCCCGTTCATGTATGTCCATTGATATGCAAAGTCATCCATGATACCTAAAAAGAGACAAATATAGGAAGAGAATTAAAAAAAATATTTAAATTAAGACTAATTTGATTGAAATTAATATTGGTAAAAAATATTAAACTAATTCCCCGCAACGGCGCCAAAAAACTTGTTGGGTAAAATCTAGTTACGCACAACACGCAAGTATACATGGTCAACAAGTAATAAAGTGATAAGTTGAGTATTGTTCCCACAGAGAATTATTTAATAAAAATTACCAAGTACTAACCCGTAACCAACTCAATCTTATTTAAACGAATGAATTACAAACTATATAAATTAACTACTATTCCACTAATTAAATTAAGACTATGGAGATTTAAGATCACAACTTCACTTATTGTTTCATTTAAGTTAACACACTTCTCATCAATTATTCTCTATCCTGAATTGTTAATCAAGAACACGAAAGTAGTATTAACTACTTCTCGATGCACTAATACCGTATTAACGTCAATCCACATTTAAGATAGAAATCCGTTAAACACCTTAATCAACTAACCCACTATATCTCTATGTGAATTACAATTGAAGAAGGTTTAAGAGCAAGTTCTCTATAAGATTACATATGGCGTCAAGCATATCTCTACCTTAACACTCATCAAGTTTAAGCTACTAACAAAATCCTGAACACATGCTATCATGATTAGATCTAAATCAATACTTCATCTCTCGAGTTCATATTGATTATCACGGTAATTGATGGCCAGTCAATTAAACAATTAAGTCCAAACCACAATAGACAATTCTCACAATAGAATATAATAATTGATAACGAAACATATTAAAATAAACTACACAATAAGATCTATTGTAATCTCAAACAAAGAATTAGTTCATGATTATTGAATTTAAACTAAGAATCCACAATTAAATAATCATTAAAAGACAAAAATAGAAGAAGTAAAGAATATAGAATCTATTGTCTGTAGATTTAACGCTCCCTCCTTGCTCCTACTTTGAATCTTCAATGGTCTCCAAGTTGCATCAATCTCCAAATCTCATAAAAACTAGTGTTTCTCTCTAATTTACTCTAATCTAATTTAATAGAATGCTCTCTAATCTCCTAATATTCTCCACTAATCTATGTTATTCCCCCCCCCTTTTATAAGCCTTTTTACATGTATTTAAATCCTCTTGGAAGTCCTTGAATCAAACAACTCGAAACAATCCTTTTCGGACTCAAATTCGGACAAAAACTACTCATTTTCGTGCATACCCAGCCACGGCTGGGTATTTGCCTTGAAAATATCCAGCCCCTGCTAGATCGCAATCTGCTGATGCTCCCAGACATCCAGCCCCGGCTGGATCCTAAGGCTAAAAAGGTCCAGCCCCGGCTGGGTACCAATCTGTCAATTCAATTTTCTGCTGGAACTTCCTCTGCTAAAATTGCCATAACTTTTAAACCGAGAGTAGTTACGGGCCCCGCGACCTATCAAATCGAAGCTATCGATGAGATCTACAACTTTAATTCTTTGAGCTTTTAGAAATAACAAATGAATGATGGTCGAAATTGGACTGCAAGTGACTGCTATGCAAATGACCACCCAAAACGGTGAAGTTCAACGTCCGTTGGTAGAAATGTCATAACTCTTTCATCCGAACTCCGATTTGAATGATTCAAGATGTTCCAGAAAGATAAGAAAATGCTCTACAATATAGTCTAAGCTCCAAGCCAAGAACATTAATTGAACATGAAAGCATAAACGATGTCCGGATTTCTTTTTCCTTGCATTTTCCTTGTTTTTCCTTACCAATAGTCACTCACACCGCTCCTAAATGTATAACCTACAAAATGAACATGAAATGCATGAAAAGAAACTAAGAAACATGAGTTTAAGCAATAAATTCAAGTAATAGATACCGGATAAGTAGGTATAAAACCTACTTATCACTCTTCGTCGGAAGAATCAAGCAATAAAGGGTTTAGAGCGACAGCGGCCAGTTTAGCTTTTCCTTTGCTTCGGGCTGCTTCATAGCCTTCGGCGTACATTTGTATATTCTCGTTAGTTAGTTCAGGAGATCTTCAGTATTCTCTTCATATTTTGTTTTTTAGTTCGTTGGTTTGAGTCGAGCCAAGGGCTTTGAGGTCTCGAAGTTCTTTTTTCAGAGCAGCTTGGATTTGAAGTTGTGCTTGCTCTTTTTTCATTATGCCGATGGATTGGCGGGTGAGTATTTGGTTGTTCTGCCTTAGCACTACATTTTCTTTTATGATCTCTTCATATTTTTCGAAGGTGGATTTTTGAAGTGCTTTGGACGCTGCTAGTTGTTCTTTTAATTTGGCTTTGTCCGTTTTAAGGCCTTCCCAAAAGATAGAGACATTGTCGTGCACGCTCTTCTCCTTTGCTAGGGCAACCTTCAGGAACTCATTTTCTCTACGGGCAGCTTTGTCTTTGGCTTCAATGTCTTTGTATCTTTGAGCAACCCGTCCAGAGACTCCAGCAGCGTGCAGGTGTTTAGTGGTTAATGTTAAAAGTTAATTCAGAAAAGAAGATATTTGCAGTAAATTCTAATTAAAAGTGACTTACGCGGGCCTGATGAATCTTGCCAGCTCGGACGAGTTTGGCAGTGGATATGTCCTCGAAGTGGTGATCATTGATTGGGAGGATGAAGTGATTAAACAAGTCTAAAGGGAATTTTCATTGTCCTCTAGCCATAAGGTTGGGGATCGAACAACTTTGGGTGAGTGTGTAGAGGGTGGTTGTTAGGGAGGTGATGTTGGGTGATCGGATGAAGTTAGGGTGTGGGCCTTTTTGAAGGTCTCGATTGGCTGTTAATAATATTTTTTTCATTTTTTAATTAGTTGGGGGATGGGGTCAGCATGTTTGTCAGGTTCAGTGGGTATGCTTTGGTGTTGGTTGGCTTCACTCGAGGGAACCCTCAGTTCTTTGGGTGTGAGGGGGTGATCTTCACACGTTTCTTTTTGGTTCGGAGAATCTGTGATCTTTTGGAGATCAACATGTCAAGAAGGCTTTCTATGAGAATGGGGATTGGGATGTTTTTTGGTTTTTTGACTGCTCTTCTTTTCAGTCGAGTGTGAGTTGGGTCTTCAGCGGGGTTCATGGCAGGTTCGGCTTCTATGTTTGGGGGTTGAATAGGTCTTTTAGTTGTGTCTTCTAAAAGGAATTTTTCAAGGTCATTTCTCTCGGCCGAAGTTGGTTTGATGAGGGATACTATAGAAAACAAAGGGGATTTTTCTAAATAATAACTGAAGAAAATTCGAAGATCATTTAAGTAGAAAATTCAGAACTTACGTTGGTGGTCATATAGCCACGCCTGTTTGGTTAAAAGGTTGAAGCTCCATTCTTTCAGGGGTAGCTTCTAAAGCAGTTTTGCCATTTCTTTCACTCGTTTGGGAGGAGTGTTGCTGAAGTCTACGTTCGGTCATTTTACGAAGCCTAATCCGAGAGAGTGGCACAAAGAACCAATCTTTATGCCACTCTCTATTGGAGTTGGGCTTTGGGGGTTGTTTGTGTTAGTGTTTATGCCCTAGAGGCCAATTATTTGATATAATGGCTTAATATTTTGATATTATATTTGATTAAATAATAAATAATTTTATTATGGTTTTATTTACTGTGTAATATAATTGTTAACATAATAAAATTCCTTAGAAAAGTGATACAAATTATATAGTTTTAAGTATGTGACTTGAACATGAGATTATATAATTACAATTAGTATCATTATTCTTAAATGTCCCCAGTCGAGTGTCATTGTTGATGGGACAACATTGATGCATTGAGACTAGTATGTGAATTGACTGATGACCAAATCTCATTGGTCATAAATATATGAGATATTAAGTCAATGTATAGGTACATGTTAGAGAACGATGTAGTGGACAGACCCACCATGAGAATTCTATATGGAGCATTATGCGAAGTGTCATTAGAAATTCTCATAGTGACAATGATGTAATGGTCCTCTGACCTGAAATCACTATATTACTACACGAGAATTTATGTACTTTGATATCATCAAATGTCACCTTTAATAGGGTAGACTATAAAGGTGATTATTGGGTACATCATGAATCGTGTGAGGAATATGAGTGATCTAGATGAAATTTAACCCTCCTATATATTAGGGATGATATCCATAGGCCTCTTGATTGAGTAGGACTATGAAATGCATGACCATGCTCAAATAGTGATTTGTTTCATATAGTCTACTCATTGATCAAGAAAACTCAGATTAAATTATGAAGAGTATGACACATTCCATGACTCGAGTTTAATCTAGGATACTAAGGTTAAAAGGATTAAATTATAGTGAAACATTGGTCACGAAAAGGTTGCATCGAATCATCGATCTTATTATTACTTGGGTAGCAGTGATGCATTATTAGATGCCGCTCACTATTTATAATTTTATAATATGATTTTAAAATTATTGCCAACTTAATAATAACCTATAGGGTCACACACATAAAACGTTATTAAAAGGGAATTAATTTAAATTGTAAGGATTTAAATATATCAATATGATTGATAGTATTTAAATTACGAATTTAAATTAAAAGGATGATTTGTATATATATATATATATATATATATATATATATATATATATATATATATATATATATATATATAAATTTGGATTTTATTTTAATTAGATTAGGGTTTTGATTAATTTCAATTTATTGCTATATATATATGATATATTGGCGTTTAGGGAAGTTAATCATAACCAAAACCCTAGCCGCTCTTAGAGAGAGACTAGAGAAAAATTTTGAATATCCTAATCCTTGGTGGCTAGTACCGCAATTCTCTTCATTGCAAATTGTGCGACGATTCGCGGGGCATTCGTGTGGATACCATAGAGGTGCGGTTCTTATTGGATTGAGTAAAGGATTCGAAGCCATTTCAAAAATCCTTCATAATCGGTATAATATCTAAACCACTAAATTAATTGTTTTCGCATAGATCCTGTTTAGGGTTTCGAATTTGTTTTTAATTGTTCTATTTCCACTGTGCGTTTCTATGTTAAAACCCTTTAGTTTGTTTAGTACCTTGAAACTCAGTTCGCGAGAGTTTCTAAGTTGGTACAAGGTGAAGAAGAAATTGATTGAAGGTGGAATCCCGATCTCGTGGCAGAAGGTGATAAAGGCAATGCTGTTGATATAGGAGTTCAGTACCAGCTGGGCAAAGCCGATGCCAATAAAACCTAGAAGGGTGACGATGAATGGGTGCAGGGGCAATCAGACTCCCTTCTCCAGCAAAGTAAGGGGCATGTTGGTCCAGTCATTGGATCGGTGGTACATTTGATCTGTGGGTGATGGTGCTTTGAGATGGTGGGTTTCAGGGATTTGGTAATGTTTTTGGATTGTGAGGAGATCTGTATCAGTGAGTTGGGAATGGGTGTTGGCGTGTGGAAATTGTTTCTCGTTGGGGTATTCACGCATCATTTTCTGCAAATAGGTTTTTAGGGGTTCTGGGTGGAAGTCTTGGCTGCACTGGTGGATTCGTTTGATGTGGTGTTGGTGTTAGGGTTTGGGGTGACCATGGTGGGGTTGAAAGAAATTGTAGGGGGAGCGAGAACGCTTGACAGAGGGTTCACAAGAATAGGGGTGGAGTTTTCTAGTGAGATGTTGTCTGGGTTTTGGGAGGAGGCCATTGTTGCAGTTTTAAAGGAAGATAGTCGGGAAGATGGGGAGAGGAAAATTATCCTTAATTTTGAAATGGTCTGGTGAAACTGTTTAAATTGGAGGGAAAAGGGGTTTTATAATTTTGTCTTTTTCACTGCTCTCGAATACTGGAGTTATGATGGCGTTTAGATGCTGGATTCGAAAGGTTGGATTACAATCTGATGTTTGGATTTTTTGGATATTGGGCCTTATTTTGGGTTATTGTTACTCGTTGGGCCATGTTTTATATACTCTTCCATCAAATATTCTATTTGATGGAAGACTGGGGGGGGGAATGTTGGGCCAATGATATTTGGGCCTAGGAAATACAGTAGGATGTTATCCGTATGGTATTATGTGGGTTTGGACATGTTTTGGTAAACGGGGGATTTGTGGATTAAGGTTCCTAATTATATTTGGTCTCTGGATATGGAAAGAAGTGTTGGGTTATGAACCAACTTCCTTAATTCTAGGAGATTTGGTGCAATCCTATTAAGGAACTACTAGTTAGGTGGGAACCTTGATCCGGTCCAAAGAAGATTTCATGCATGTGGTGAGAACGCTATAAATACAAGGCTTTTTCCTGATTCTAAGGTACATGCAAATTATTACTTCCCAGCACTAAAGTATTAAGCCTCCATTGTTAACCTTATATCAGTCTGTGTAAGACTCCAACTTTTATGAATAAAGATTAATTTTTCTCGAATTATTTTTTAATATTATGGTGTGAATTTGATATAATGTTATAGTTGTGGGTAATATTTATAAATTTTGCGAAGTATGCAAGTTGTTATAAAATATTCGATTGGTCGGTGAATATTCGTTTTAACAGGGAATATTCGTACGATGGAACAATTATTGGTGGACCCCAAAACAGAATTATTCTCGGAGTTAGAAAATGACATAAATATCTTTTTATGAAAATAACGGCGGAATTTTACCGTTAATTGTTAAAATACCCGGTGATAAAAGTACAGTAATACGTGTGGTTGCATAGTAGCACACAGTATTGATTATTTATGTTTACATGAGAAGTCACTCAGTTTTGTTCAATTATTGATATAGTAATTACTGCATAGAATCTCACGTTATTTGATTCAATTATTGTCAATATTTTATATATTATTAAATTAATAATTGAGATGACAAGTTATTTATATTATTATATGCATAATTAACAATGTCTAAAAAGTGCTGTCGAGGAAAGGGGTTTGGTAACGTAATTATGCGTCAATAGGGAGAAATCATTATCGGAAAGCCCCCTTTTTTCCGGGAACGATCTGGTTGTTAATATTCTGAGTTATAATAATGATGAATAAATGTTGTTAAAAATATTGAGAGAATTTTTATGAAGTATTTGTTGTAAATTTGCTTACTATTTGGACCCCCATTTCCTCATTTTTCAAAATAATCGGTAAAGTATATATATATATATATATATATATATATATATATATATATATATATATATATATATATATATATATATATAAAATGTTTGTGTGATAGTGAAATGTATGTGAAAATGAGAGGGGTGTGTGTGTCGTGTATGTGTGTGTGGTGGAAAAGTGGTGGTGGTGGGAAGAAAAAAAATGAAAGTGATGTGTGTGTGTGTGGTGGTGGATGATATATGGTGGGGGGGTGATAGTGATGTGTGTGTATATTTATATATATAAGTTAATTTTATGTGAATAATTTAGTAAGATTGGGCGTCCGATTTGATTCTTCTTTCGCCTGTGAATTTTTCATCTAAAATCTTACTGTGCGTCCGTGATAAATTTTTCTAAATAGTATCCTTCCATTTTCCTATAAATAGGATTCTTAGTTTAGAATTGAAAATCACACCAGAATCAGAGAATTCTACTTCTATAATATTGAGCGTATTTCTTTAGAGTTTTAAGAAGCTTTGAGCATAGAAAACAATGAAAGTTTTCTTCAAGAATATCCCCACCCTACTAGTCGGAATACTCTTTTTTTAAGGTAAGGGATATTATTTTTGTTCAGTATTCGTAAGAAATAATAATTTTTTTTCCATGCTCTGTAGTATGTAAGTAATATTATTTTATTTCAGATTTTGAATTCTACTCTCATTTTGTTAAAGTTTTGGCTTCTATACTCCATGAAATTAGTAGAATATCCTTGAAATTTACGTTTCATCCTGTATCTTTTCATGAAAATATTATTTTGAACATTTTTGATAAATTTTAATTTTTTAATGCCAGAGTACTATTCACGGGGTACTATTCCCAAAGTACTATTCACGAGATACTATTCACTCAGTTACAATTCACCTGGGGTACTATTCATGACAAAAATTGATTTCTTTTTGGCCCAAATCATTTTTGATACATTATTATTCTTGAATTTTACTCTATAAAGCAGTATCATGTTGACAATTTGGACATTGTTGAATTCTGGTTAAATTAAATTATAAATCTTTAAAAATTTATCATTTACTTTCTTTTAATTGAATTCTTATATCATTGTCATCATCCTCATGCTTATATTATGATGAAAGTCATCTGTGGCTTAGGTGCATAGATGGACTGTTGATTGGTATGATTATGACCAGGGATTCTTCTGTATAATCATGACCGTAATGTTACAAATTATGTGGTAAAAGTCCTCATTGGCCCGTAGTGCATTGATGGACAGTGGTTGGCATGATCATGACCATTGGTGAAAACAAGAATATCCTTGGCCTGTAGTGCATGGATAATTCGTGGTTGTGATACTAATGAATATCCTTGGCCCGTAGTGCATGGATAATTCAGTAATGTAGATTATTTATTAAACTGAGTCTCGTCGATAAAATTGATGATAAACTTTCTAAATCATAGAAGATAGTAGATATCATGCTCTACTTGACTTTTCTAATGAATTGCTTGTTCCGCTGCAGCTAAACTTGATATCTATTGGATTTTATCAGTTTAACACTGTTGAAGGCTAACGATAATTTACTCTGCATTATCTTAGTCATAATATTTCTTACTAGGCTAGTTGAGCTCACCCTTTTGCTTTCATTGTTCTTTTCAGGAAATGAGAACATAGTCGGGACTAGTCGGGGAATGGAGTGATGGTCCGAGATGGTGCTTTAATAGTCCTCACTATTCTGTGAAATAGTGTGATAATAATTGTAATGATTTTAAATTTGAGTTTGGTTATTGTCTAGAAGACAATATTCGTGTTGAAACTCCCAGCTTATGTTTTGTCATATTTTACACGACAGATGTATAATTAAATTGTATTTGAATTCTTTACCATGTATTTGGCGACTCAGAATGGGTGATGTATACCTATTTTGGGGGCTTCACATTTGGTATCAAAGCTTAGGGATATGATCCCTGGATAAGATGTGAGACTAGAACTAGGAGGGGAGAGACGAGTAATTCCTTCGCTAGTATGACCTACCTAAGTTTATTTGTTATTTAATTAGTCAGTCAGAATATAGGGATAATATGTGGCATGTCAATTAACCCTTGTTTTGTGACAGTGTTTGAAAATGGCCTCTAAAAATATTGAGATCAACAATGAAGCACATGAGACCGTTGAGTCACCAATGATCAATACCCAGGATAATGTGCAATAGGAAGACAGTAATCCTCAGGTAAACAACAACACCAATCAAATGATGAATGATGGGATGTTCAGAGGCTTTATGCAATTCATGCAGCATCAGGTGAGAGTGGCTCCTGTTCAAAATGCATGTGGAAACACTGACAACTCACAGATGGTCATCGCTAAGAAATTCAAGGAGCTGGGACCATCGGAGTTTTGGGAAAAGCCAGAACCACCTAAGGCGGAGACGTAGATAAAGCATATCACCAAGATATTCGAAGTCTTGGGATGTTCCGAGGAGCAAAAGGTTCCCTTTGCCACCTTTATGTTGCGAGGAGAGGCAGATTACTGGTGGGAATATGTAAAGCGAACTCAACCTACCGCACTGAGGATGTCTTGGGAGAAGTTCCAAGAACTGTTCAACGACAAGTACTTTCCCGAAAGTATTCGTCACGTGAAGGAGGTAGAATTCATCAAGCTGGAGAAAAACAATATGACCATGTCACAATACGAAGCTAAGTTTGCAGAGTTGTCCCGGTTTGCGTCCCACTTGGTTTATAATGAGGAGAGAATGACGCAGATGTTTCTAAGAGGTTTAAAATCTGAGATACATCAATACCTCATTTCTCACAAACTTTGTTTGTATTCAGATGTTGTGAGTATGGCCCAGTTATTGGAGCGCGATAATGAGTCAACCTAACCAAGAGAGCAGCTGGAAAAATGATAATACCAGTGGTAGCAGTCATCGAAGCGGTGACAACAAACGTGGAGGGAATCAACATGCTAGAAATGGTAACCACTTTGGGGGTAATCATGCTCAAGATAATAGGAGTAGAAATTTCAAGAAAAGAAGATTCAACAATGATGGAAAGACGTCAAAACCAGCACCCATTGTTCATGAAGGAGAACGACCAACTATCATATGCTTCAAATGCGGAGGGGAGGGACACATCAGTCCAAATTGTACGTAGCAGTCCAAAATGTGTTACAATTATGGAAGAGAAGGTCACCTAGCTCGATTTTTTCGTGCAGTGAAGCAAAGTCCAGTTGGGATGGTGACACCAAATGCCGTCTTAGATAAGTCAAAACCAATAGTTCAAGAGAGAGCGTTTGTTGTGACCTCCCAGAAAGTGAGGAACCCGAATGAGGTCATCACGGGTAAGCTAATCATAAACTCTAGTGAAGTCTATACCTTATTTGATATCGGTTCTACCCATTCTTATATTTCTCCTATTTGCGCTCAACGTTTAAATTTAACTCCGGAGAAATTAGACTTTGACTTATCTGTTGAAACTCCATTGGGAGAAACCTTCATTACATCCACTATTTATAAGTCTTGTTTGATTCAAATCGGCACCCGCACGTTACCTGTTGATCTTATTTCTTTGAAAATACTTGCATTTGACGTGATTCTAGGGATTGATTGGTTAACTACTCATCATGCTAAAATTGATTATTTTTGTAAGGTTGTTAGCTTTCATATTCCTAACCAACCTATTATGCGAATTCAAGTAACCAAACCACTAAAGTTAATCACTGTCATATCAAGCCATAAATCTATTCGTTTATTGAAAAATGAATGTCAAGCTTTCTTAGCTCATGTTATGGATTTAAACAAAAATACGTCAGTTTGGAATGATATTTCTATTGTTAATAAATTTCCTGGCGTATTCCCTGAAGAACTTCCTGGCCTACCCCCGGAGCGTGAAATCGAATTTTATATCAACCTTGAACCCGGATATTGAATGGCTCCTATTGAACTTCAGAAGTTAAAAACCCAACTACAAGAATTGTTAGACATCGGTTTCATTCGATTTAGTACGTCTCCTTAGGGTGCTCCTATTCTATTCGTAAAGAAGAAAGATGGAAGTATGCAATTTTGTATTAACTATTGAGAGTTGAATCATGTCACCGTCAAAAATAGGTATCCGTTACCTCGTATTGATGACATGTTTGACCAGTTGCAAGGTGCCAAATTCTTTTCAAAGATCGGTCTTTGTTCTGGATATCATCAGTTAAAGATTATAACTGATGACATTCCAAAGACTGCTTTCACAACTCGGTACGAGCATTACAAATTCCTAGTCATGTCTTTTGGATTGACTAATGCTCCTGTTGCCTTCATGGATATGATGAACCGAGTATTCAAGAAATATTTGGATCACTTTGTGGTCGTCTTTATTGATGACATCCTCATTTATTTCAAAAGCCGTGAAGATCATGAGAAACACTTGAGGCTGATATTCCAAAAGCTTCGTGAAAACAAGTGTTATGCCAAGTTGAAGAAATGCGAATTCTGGCTTTAGGAAGTAACATTCCTGGGGCACGTGATATCAAATCATGGACTATTTGTTGACCCAGCAAAGATTGAAGCAATACAAAGCTGGGAGCAACCTAAGTCAGTGACCGAAGTTCGTAACTTTCTTGGCTTAGCTGGTTATTATCAGAGATTCGTAGAAGGGTTTTCTCGAATCGCTACTCCATTAACTCAGCTGACTCGGAAAGATACAAAATTTGGTTGGAGTGAGGAATGTAAGAAGAGTTTTCAAGAACTCAAGAGGAGACTCATTTTAGCACCTGTTCTAACAATACCATCTGCTTCGGAGGAATTTGTCATCTACAGTGATGCTTCAAGCAGAGGGTTAGGATGTGTTCTCATGAAACATGAAAATATCATAGCCCACCTCACGACAACTCAAAGAATATGAGAGGAATTATCCTACTCATGATCTAGAGTTGGCAGCAGTCATTTTTGCGCTTAAAATCTGGAGGCATTATCTGTATGGGGAGAAAGTGGAGATCTATACAGATCATAAAAGCCTCAAATATTTCTCCACCCAGAAGGATCTCAGCATGCGGTAACGATGTTGGCTCGAGCTGTTGAAAGATTACGATCATACTATTCAATACCATCCTGGAAAAATGAACGTAGTAGCTGACACATTGAGTAGAAGATCATATGCGGGTACGAGTGCGATATTGTCAATGCAAAGGCCCATTTTGTATAACTTACAAATGATGGAGATAGAGATAAAGACTACAGAGACCCACGTGATGATGTCAAATATATGAGTGGAACCGACTTTAATTGATAAAGTTAAAGCTGGTCAACCTACAGACCTGGAGCTAATGCGTATGAAGAAGAAAGTGCAAGAAGGTGCTATTTCGGAAGCAAGAATCGATGAAGAAGGAATACTTCGATTCAACTCCAGACTTTGTGTTCTTAACGACCCTGATTTAAAGTATAAGATCGTGATGGAGGCGCATAACCCACCGTTTGCAATCCATCCTGGGAGTACCAAAATGTATCATGATCTTCGACATACATTTTAGTGGAGCAATATGAAAAGACAGATCGCGGAGTTTATCTCAAGATATCTAACTTTTCAACAAGTCAAAGCGGTGCATCAAGTGCCAAAAGGTCCATTGCAACCACTTAAAATTCCAGAATGGAAGTGGGAGCACATTACCATGGATTCCGTTACTGGTCTACCCAAGGTTTCTCAAGGTATAGATGCGATTTGGGTCATTGTTGATAGATTGACCAAGTCTGCTCATTTCTTACCTATACGAGAAACTTATTCACTTGAACGTCTTGCTCATATATACATAAATGAGATTCTAAGACTACATGGTATGCCAGTATCCATAGTTTTTGATCGAGACCCAAGATTCACTTCACGATTTTGGGTTAGTTTGCAAAAAGCTATGGGCACGAATTTACGATTTAGTTCGGCATATCATCCTCAAACGGATGAGCAGTCAGAGAGGACTATTCAAACTCTTGAAGATCTATTAAGGATCTGTGTCCTTAACTTCAAAGGAAGTTGGAACAAGTTCTTGCCATTGGTGGAGTTTCATACAACAATAGTTATCAAGCAAGTATTGGTATGGCTCTATTCGAGGCGTTGTATGGACGCAAGTGTCGTTCTCCAGTATGCTGGGATGAGGTAGGTGAAGCAACGTTGTTGGGACCGAAATTGGTACGCATGACAACAAAAAAGATTCAAATGATCCGGAAACGTATAAAGACCTCACAAGATCGACAAAAGAGTTATGCTAATCTTCATAGAAAGGATGTGGAATTCAATGTTGGTGATCATGTGTTGTTACGTGTGGCTCCATTGAAAGGAGTTACAAGATTTGGAAAGAGAGGAAAGCTCAATCCTCAATTCATTGGCCCATTTGAAATCCTCGATCGAGTAGGAACTGTGGCCTATAGACTCGCCTTACCACCAAGTATGTCTCGTGTTCATAACGTTTTTCACATTTCTATGTTACGTAAATACGTGAAAGACCCGAACCACATTATTGAGTTAGAACTGGAGAAAATAGCAGAAGATTTAATGTATGAAGAGGTACCTATTAAAATCTTGGCTAAGAAGGAACATATTTTACGCTCTAAGGTTATTATGATAACTCAGGATTTTGAATAATCCAAATTTTACGAATATTTTTTTTTATTTAATATTGATATTAACTGTTAATATTGTGTTGTGTATTTGTGATACGAGTTTAGAGAATAAGTCAATTTATCTGTTGACTGAGAAAATAAGAGTATAGCTGTGCTTAATGAGAATAAAAACCCTAACCCTAAGTCCGGATATGGATTCGATAGAAATATAGTTATTATAACTGTATCGTTGAGTACGTGTTAATTTTGACCAGTAATTGATCGGGTAGGGTATAACATTAGTAAACCCTAATGAGAGATTAAAAATTCTAATCTTAAGTTTAGAAACCCTAATGTACTGCTAGGAACCCTAAACGAAAGCCGAAAAACCCTAATTTTATTTTTAAGAACCTTAAACCCTAATTAGGAAACCCTAATTGAGATTATAAAACCCTAATGGTGAGGATTAAGGAGAATGATGTTAAATGGCTAGAAAACCATTAAATTTTTAAGGGAAATTTTGAAAATACCTTTTAGGGGTGAAAAGACCAAAATACCCCTTAACTTAAAACTTACGTTAAGAGAATTCTAGAATATGGTGACTCACCACTTGTGGATAAGCCTATGTGCTCTTAAATCTCAGCAAATCTGATCCAAATGGACACCTTGCATTACTTACATACATTGAATCTAAGTTATAAGAATTGAAGAAATAGAAAGTTCACCAAAATTGCCCATTTGCACCCAAGCTCTCAACCAACTCATTCTCTCTCTAAAGTCACAAGATAGGCTAGTAAATCAGTCCCTAAACAGAACACTAAGATCAGTGGAGAAAGATCAAAGATCAAGGATTGGACAAGAGAGGTATAAACCCTAACCCTACTTTGATCTTGTATGCTTAAAAATTATGTTTATGTGTTTAGATAAATGTTAGGGGATGTTTTATGATGATCTATGCTGATATACCATAGATCTATAGCATCAAATGGCCTTAAAGACCAAGTTTTCAAACACTGCTAGAACGTTAGAAAATGGTCTGACAAGCTAATGTCAGAGGCCACATATATTTCCTTGTTAATGATTTGTGGTGTTTTATGTGTTAGATCCATAGTCTGACATGAGGACTGTAATCTGGAAGTGGAATCATAGCTATTCCATGTCCAGATTACAATTTATTAATGGTCAAAGAGGGTTGACCCAAAAAGTGTGCAACGAACGTCTGAAAACATTTTCCCAAGCCAAGAACTATCAAGATTTATGTGTTATGATGATATGTTTGTAAGTAAGTTGTAGCCTGTAATATGGACTTTAGATCCATGCCTTTAGATTCCTTAAACAACAAATCTGCTAGATGTAGTGGATGGTCAAACAGGCCCATTCGATCACAGCTAGCGTTTCTAGAATTTCCAAAAATTGTATGAGCAAGCCCTCTGACAGGGTTTGACCAGATCATATCTGGTGATTGTGATATGGATGGACTGAACTAGTGTTATAAAGTTGTTCCTTGTCATGTGTACTATAAGTATGGACCAAAAACCTAACCATTATATAACCAGAACATATATATAATCGAGCTAGAATATGTCTACTTGAAACTGTCTGGGTTTCTGGGTTGCCCAGAAAACCCAGAACACACCTGACAGCAACTTTGGAGACTTAGATCTCCTTATTGTTATGTTATATGACCAAAGTGATGGTTGATAATTGTAGTACTACATGTATACTACAAGGTCAAAGTCTTAGATTGCTCAGAACACACATAAGAAGAGAATTAAAGGTGGTCAAACGAGCAACCTTGAACACTGACTTATCAGTGCTCTTGAGCTCGAGAACACCTAAGGTGACAAAAAGTGCCGCTAAAGGGCTATAGCGGTTTTATTATTTTTATTTTCTGAATTTTCCGGAAAATGCTTAAAAATAGAAATAAATTTCTAAAAATTATAAAAATGGTTTTAAAAATTATTTTTTAAGTTATGAAAATGACTTTTGATAATTTGGGATATTTTTCATTAATATTCATAATTATTTGAATATTAATGATATTTAATTTATTTAATGAGTATATTAAATAAATTAGAGAACAATGATTTTAATATATTAAAAATCATTTTAAATAAGAATAAAGTGTTTAAAAATATTTTGAGTTATAAAATATAACCTTTAATGTTTTTGAAGAATTTTCATTAATAACTTAATATTAATGATATTAGATTTATTTAATTATCATATTAAATAAATGAGTTAAAAATAGTTTTATTGAATTAAAAATCATTTTAAATGAGAATAAAGTGTTAGAAAATATTTTGAATTATAAAATATAATTTTTAATATTTTTGGAGAATTCAAATTAATAAATTAATATTAATGATATTAGGTTTATTTAATTATTAAATTAAATAAATGATGGTAAAATGGTTTTATTGATTTTAAAATCATTTAAAAATGAGAAAAGTGATATAAAAATATTTTAAGTTATAATTAATGACTTTTAACATTTTGATGATAATTCATTAATATTTAAATATTAATGGTGATGGTTTAAAAATAATTTTAATTACTTTAAAAATATTTAAGTAGAATTTTGGTGATTTAAAAATATTTGAAGTTATGATAAATAACTTTAATATTTTGACAAATATCATTAATATTTTAATATTATTAAATATTAATGATGATGGATTTATTTGATATTTAAATCTTTTAAAAATGATTTTAGTGCTTGAAAAATTATTATAAATGATAATAATTGTTTGAAAATTATTAAAAGCTTCCGAAAAATAATATAAATGATATTTTCTAAAATAATATTGAAGCTTAGAGACCAAGTTTAATTGATAATATAAGTGTAAATTGTCGAATAGGGTGACCAGTACACCGAGAATAGACTGAAGTCCAACTAGACCGAACTAGTTAGACTTGATAAGTGTTTATATGGGTTATAACCACTGATGTGACTATGTGGTAATGTGTCTAGGAGAAGTATTGACTGTAAATTACAGTATTATGTGTTGTGACATATTGTGCTAAATGTAAGACCAATATTGTGATTATAGGTCTTGTGAACGCAGATAAGTATATTGTAGCAGTAATCAACGGAGAAGACAAGTTTCCTAACTCAACCTTGAGTTATATCTTTTCAAATGTTATAGTAGTTAGTTATTGTTGATTAGACCACGTCTAAGAATTTATTGTTGATTATTCGTAGTTAGTGCATGTTTATTAATTCAAATTGAATTAGTGGCTCTGAGAATATATATTTGGAGAATAATTGTTATTGGATGTTCATATCCATAGAAGCTATAATTGATTGCAAATAGTACAGTCAAATTCTGTCTATTGTTAAATAATGTTGAGAAATGTCTTTGCCAATTGTTCTGGCTAGACGAATATTTATTAGAACTTGATAGATTCGAGAAGAGAATAGAAGTGATTAGAAATTGAAATCATTGTATTTCATTGTTAAATCAAATTCTGATTCAAAGATTGAGAAGAACAACCTTTTATATAAAGGGAACATATTGGGTCGTATATTCATCCTTTGCGCGCGATTGAATATTATGCATAATATAGGGTATAATGAAGTTGATAACTTGTTATACTTGCTGAGGGATATGATTTAATCTTTATGGTTATTTGATACACCTGGGTATATCAAAGTAAATCTTTGATAGTTACTCGAGAAGAGAAGTTCTTGATCCTTTGTGATCACTCAGCATAAACTCTTGAAAAATATTTCCATAATTTTATTTGGTTATATCAGAGTAAATCTTTGATAGTTACTCGAGAAGAGAATTTCAAATTGTTATTTCATTCTTTATTATTATGTTGGAATAACCTGTCTATGCGAAGTACCGCATACATGGTGAAATTCTTCTGTTATTACATTTTTTATTATTCTGCTGGAATAACCTGTTTGTGCGGTCTATCGCATGCCTGGTGAATTCTGTTGTTATTCCATTCTTTATTATTTTGTTGGAATATCCTGTCTGTGCAGATTACGCATGACTTGGTTCCATTCTTTATTATTATTCTGTTGGAATATCCTGTCTGTGCGGATTACGCATGACCTGGTTCCATTCTTTATTATTCTGTTGGAATAACATGTCTATGTGGATTACCGCATGCATGGTGAATGATTCTTTGTATTCATTCCATATTAAATCTGTTGAAATGATCTGTCTACGTGGATTACCGCATAGCGGGTGAAAATCCATTTGCAGTTTCGTATATTCTATTATACTCGTATGAGATATCATTTCTTTTTACTCGTCATGGAATATCATTTTCTTTGGTATTTTTCTTTTACAAGTTACTATTCATGGGTTACCATTCACCCGGTTACTATTCACTCTAGTATTATTCACTCGGATATTCGGGACACTTTTCTTGCCGGAGTACTATTCATGAGTTACTATTCATGGGTTACTATTCACTCTAGTATCAATCACTCGGGTATTTGGGGTACTTTTTATGTCAGGGTACTATTCACGGGGTACTATTCCTAAAGTACTATTCATGGGGTACTATTTACCCAAAAAATATATCTCTTTTCTGTCTAAATTATTTTTGGTACATGAATATTATTCTTGAATTTTACTCTACAAAGCAGTATCATGTTAATAATTTAGATATTTTTAAACTCTGGATAAATTTAAAGTCTTTAATATTTATCCTTGATTTCGTTGGATTTGATTTCATTTGATTATTGCTTATATTATTGTCATCATCCTCATGCTTATATTGTGATGAAAGTCATCTTTGGCTTACGTGCATAGATGGACTTGGTATGATTATGACCAGGGATTATTCGATATAATCATGACCGTAATGTAACGAATGATGTGGTAAAAGTCCTTATTGGCTTGTAGTTCATTGATGGACAGTTGTTGGTATGATTATGACCAGGGATTATTCGGTATAATCATGACCATTGATGATTACATGAATGTCCTTGGCCGTGGTGCAGGGATGATTCGATTTTATTTATTAAGCTGGGTCTTAGCGATAAAGATAATGAAAAACTTTTTAAATCATAAAAGATAGTAGATTTTATGCTCTACTTGACTCTTCTAATGGATTGCTTATTCCGCTGCAGTTGTTGATCTAAAACTTGTTGTCTATTGTATTCTATCAGTTGTTATACTGTTGAAGGCTAAGGATAATTTATTCTACATTATCTTAGTCATAATATTTCTTACTGGGCTAGTTGAGCTCACCCTTTCTTTCATTGTTCTTTTCAGGAAATGAGAATATAGCTGGGACGAGTCGGGGAACGGCTTGATGGTCCAGATGTTTGTTTTAGTAGTCCTCACTATTCTACGGAATAATGTGATAATAATTATAATGAGGACTCCATTGAGTGTGGATATTGTCTAGATAACAATGTTTTTGTTTAAACTCTCAGCTATGTTTTGTCGTATTTTACACGACTATTGTATAATTAAGTTGTATTTGAATTTATGTACCATGTATCTGGCGACTCAAGATGGGTGATGTATACCTATTTTGGGGGCGTCACATCTTCTATGAATTAAAAGTATATTATCAATATTTTATCGCTGAGACTCAGCTTAATAAATAATCCACATCATCGAATCATCCTTGCACTACGGCTAAGGGTATTCATTAGTATCACGACCACAAATTATCCATGCACTACGGGCCAAGGATATTCGTGTTTTCACTAATGGTCATGATTATACCGAATAATTCCTGGTCATAATCATATCAACAACTGTCCATCAATGCACTACGGCTAATGAGGACTTTTAACACATCATTTGTAACATTACGGGTCATGATTATACCGAATAATCCATGGTCATAATCATACCAATCAACAGTCCATCTATGCACATAAGCCAAAGATATATAACTGTAAAATCAATAATCAACAGTACATCTTTACACGTAAGCCAAAGATATACAATGTGAGATCCTGAATTTTATGAAATAAAAGTATTCAATTTTTCTATTTTGGTAAATAGTTAAATTGATAAAAGTTTAAAGTTAATGGTCATATTTGAAAATTTTTCAAAGTAAGCAAGTTGTCATAAAATAACCGGTAGTAAAAGAATAGTAATACGCGTGGTTACATGTAGCACACGGTATTGATTATTGATGTTTATGTGAGAAGTCACTCAGTTATATTCAATTATTGCTACAATAATTGTTACATCATATCTCTCATATTATTGATTCAATTATTGTCATAGTATCATCTGCATAATATGTTATATATTATTAAATCAATAATTGAGACGACAAAGTTATTCATATTATTATTTGCAATATTGACAATGTCTAGAAGTTCTATCAAGGAGAGGTTTGGTCACCTAATTGCGTGCCAATAAGGAAAAATCCTTATCGGAAAGCCCCCTCTTTCCTGGGAACGACCTGGTTGTTAAATATTGTGAGTTATAATATTAATGATGAATGTTATTAAAAATCGAAGTTGAGTTCAGAGTTGAATTTGGAGACGCGGACGTGATATTTGAGTCCGGAACGATGAAATTAGTAGAAATAGATTATAAACACAAATTTTAATGGGGTTGACTTTTTGGTCAAAAAAGTCAACAGTTGACTTTTTCAAAAAAAGTCAAACTTCAAAATTTCAAAAATGAAATTTTTGAGAAAAATATTTCCATTGTGTTGGGATTGTTAGTGTTAGTGGAAATCGACATTTATTTCGATAATAATTGATTTCTGGAGGTTATATTGACCAATCGGTTAATTAATCGAATAAATGAGCAATTAATTTCTATTAATTCACATGATTATAACTATTTGTTCACATATGTGTACTATTGATTCACATTCATATACTATTAGGGGAGGTGGTGCAAGATTGATAATACTTGTGTGACTAAGTTAAAAATAGAGGTATAGATAGAGGTACTATACTGTAATTCGTATTTTCACATGATTATAACTATTAAGTCACATGAATGAACTATTAATTCACATGATTTACTATTAGAGGAGGTGGTGCAAGTTTGATAATACTTGCAGGACTAAATTAAAAATGAAAGAAAAGTTAAAGGTATTGTACTGTAATATTTCGAGCCCCAAAACGTGCAATTATCGAAACTATATTTTTCTATAAATAGAAGCTCATTCTTCCTTCATTTCTCACCAATTCACTAAAGCTATAGAGTAATTATTATATATAGAAATTATAGAGAGAAAGAAGAAGAGAAGTCTGCTACCTTACTTTTCCAGTATCTAGTTTTCTTCTAAGGTAAGGAATATTGTTATTATAGTAAGGGGTATTATTCTTTAGTATTCATGAAGAGAGTTATTTTATTTCAATACTTGTAAGTGTTGTTATTTCATTCTTTATTATTATGTTGGAATAACTTGTCTATGCGAAGTACCGCATACATGGTGAAATTCTTATATTATTCCATTCTTTATTATTTTGTTGGAATAACATGTCTGTGCGGTTTATCGCATACCTGGTGATTTCTGTTGTTATTCCATTCTTTATTATTCTGTTGGAATATCCTGCATGTGCGGATTATGCATGACCTGGTTCCATTCTTTATTATTATGTTGGAATAACCTGTGTGTGTGGTCTATCGCATGCCTGGTGATTTCTGTTGTTATTCCATTCTTTATTATTCTATTGGAATATCATGTTTGTGCGGATTACGTATGACCTGGTTCCATTCTTTATTATTTTGTTGGAATAACTTGTTTGTGCGGTCTATCCCATGTCTGGTGATTTCTGTTGTTATTCCATTCTTTATTTTTCTGTTGGAATATCCTATCTGTGCGGATTACGCATGACCTGGTTCCATTCTTTTTTATTCTGTTGGAATATCCTGTCTGTGAGGATTACACATGACCTGGTTCCATTCTTTATTATTCTGTTGAAATATCCTGTTTGTGCGGATTATGCATGACCTGGTTCCATTCTTTATTATTCTGTTGGGAATAACCTGTCTGTGCGGTCTATCGCATGCATGGTGAATTCTTCTGTTATTTCATTCCTTATTATTCTGTTGGAATAACATGTCTATGTGGATTACCGCATGCATGGTGAATGATCCTTTGTATTCATTCCTTATTAAATCGTGGAAATGATCTGTTTACGTGGATTACCGCATGGCGGGTTAAAATCCATTTGCAGTTTCGTAATTTTTTGGACATTCAAAAATTCTGGAAAAATTTGGGAGGATATTATGATAAGTTTTCTAACATCTCCAAGTGGAATCACTGGAAGAGGAGTTGTAGATTTTTATATGGACTATTTTTAACAAAGCACGAAAAAAGTGAAAAAGAAGAAAAAGCTACTGCCCAAAATTTTGTAAGGGCTGTTTTGACCACTTAATTTATGAGAAAAATTCCGGCCTTTTGGGACATGGAAATATATGGTATAAAGTATCTCCTGTCCAAAAATGAGCTCATTCCAACTTAAAATGAGTAAGTTATGACTATTTTAATATTTAGGTTTTTCCGACGAAAATTGCTATAACCGGAGTTTTATATCTCCGATGACCATGAAATTTAAACTGGAAGCTCACTTTAACATGTGTAAGATCCTGCCAAGATTTAAGAATTTCTGGAGTTAAACTTTAGGTAGCTAATTTCTTAAGGAATTAATTAGAAATTGATTTTTGAAAAATACTTAAGGGAGTTAAAAAATTAAAAAAAATACTTGTTGTGTATGAAATATATGTATATATGTTTGGACAAAGGATAGAAAAATAATAAGTTGATTTGGTAATTTTTCATGAAAATGGTTTAGTTACGAACATATGAGTTAAATATGTTATGTGAAGTTAAAAATTTGGTAAATAGGATTTTATGGCTTGAAAATCCTATATAAGGTATATGCATATTTTTGATGAGGGATTTGATCATTGGTGATGAAATCTTATGAGTATGACATTTTTGAATGATTAAATGCAGTATTTGGTAAAGTGTAAACAATTAAAATAAATTGTTTATAAGTTTAAGAAATGATTAAAATATTGTTATAATATTAATGATATTAGATTATGAGATTATTAAGTGATTGATAACTTTGGGATATTCTTGAACCCTGGATAAATTATATTATAAATATTTAATATTTATTCTTTATCTCATTTGATTGATTCTTTATATCATTGGCATGATCCTCATGCTTATATTGTGTTGAAAGTCATCTGTGGCTTACGTGCATAGATGGACTTGGTATGATTATGACCAGAGATTATTCGGTATAATCATGACCGTAATGTTACAAATGATGTGGTAAAAGTCATCTTTGGCCCGTAGTGCATAGATGGACTTGGTATGATTATGACCAGGGATTAATCGGTATAATCATGATCGTAATTGAAAACACGAATATCCTTGGCCCGTAGTGCATGGATAATTCATGGTCGTAATACTAATGAATATCATTGGCTGTAGTACAGGGATGATTCGATGATGTGGATTAATTATTAAGCTGAGTCTCAGCGATAACATATTGATAATACACTTTTAATTCGTAGAAGATACTCCCTCCGTCCCAAATTAATTGCTCAGTTTTGACTTTTTAAAGTCAAATTGACCATTTTTAAAACTAATCTTTTTACTATTTTTTCTAAAATATAGGTGAAGAGATTATTACCAAAAGAAAGTATATACAATTTATTACTAATCCTAATTTTTATAATTTTAGAAATATATTTATATATACTTAATTATTAATTCTAAAAATAGTCAATTTGACTTAAAAAAGTCAAAACTGAGCAGTTAATTTGGGACGGAGGGAGTAGTAGATATCATGCTCTACTTGACTCTTCTATAATACAGTTGTACGTCTTTGGCCTGTAGAGCAAAGATGAATTGTTAATGAATATCTTTGGCCTGTAATGCAAAGATGAATTTATTAGTATGATTATAAACAAGAATTGTGATTTGGTATAACCATGATTTTTGATGTTTCAGGAAGAGACAAGTGATAAAAATTATCTTTGTCCTGGGTGCGAAGAGGAATTTAGAATCACAATTATGATTATGAGTTATTCATATGATTGTGGACAGGAATTGTTGATTCATGTTACAGGGATAAAACATTATTGGTGGACTTTTAACATGGAGAAGATAATAGACCTGATGGTCTATTTGACTCTTCTAATGGATTGCTCGTTCCGCTACAACTATGGTTGAAAATTTTTATCATCTACCATATGTTTTAAATCTCTGATTTATTACTGATGAAGGCTATTGATGATGTAAATTATCTTAAGTTATGATATTCTTTACTGGGCTAGTTGTGCTCATCCTTTTGCTTCACAATTCCTTTCAGGTAATAAAAGTGTAGCTGGGTCAAGCGGGGGTAACAGGAGAATAGAATGGTGGTCTATAGCTATTGAGGTTCTCCCTAAATAGTATGGAAATAATTTTATTGAGAACTTTAGATAATTGTGTCGTATTTTATGTCATTTGATATTTAATTTTAGTGAACCGAATAGGGTGAGGTGAACCCAACTTTGGAAGGGTGTTTTGCCACTATCATACAAGATGTCTAATGACATACAACCTCGTGTTATCATAAGACATAGTTTTGCACATCCACTTTCTGAGTATATTTACGAGCACTACCTATATAATCTTGGAGTTTATTTGAAATATAATTCTCACTTGGAGACAACAGAGATAATTATATGTCAAGAGAAGACTCACCATTGGAAAGAAGATGATAGCAATCTTCTTGTTTTTCTTTGGGGACTATTGGGTCAACCAAGGATAATTCGGTGGACATATGATATCTATCATAACCTAGACGCATGACCTCCCATGTACGAAGGTTTCCTTGAGCACTTCCCAAAGATTTTAATTTCTAAAAACAGTTATTGACTGTACTTTTATGTAAGGTACCATTGTAAGGTTGTGGTCAAGGCACCATAAGAGTTACATACATTTGTATTAAAACTCACGGTTTAACTGTAGTCGTATTCTTCACGACAGTTCAACAGTTGTATAAATGAAGTTTGTATTTGTTTTTTATAGTATGATATCTGGCGACTCAGAATGGGTCGTGTGGATCTATTTTGGGGGCGTCACATAAAACTGTAAAACAAATAATCAATAATTCATCTTTCCACTACGAGCCAAAGATGACTTTCAATATAAGCATAAGAATGATGACAATGATATAAAGATTCAATCAAATGAGATCAAGGATAAATATTAAAGACTTTAAATTTTTCCAAAGTTTAAAAATGTCCAAATTATCAACACGATACTGCTTTGTGGAATAAAACTCAAAAATAATATCAATGTATCAAAATAATTTGTACATAAAAGAAATATATTTTTCGGTGAATAGTACCCTGTGAATAGCACTTCAGGAATAGTACCCCGTGAATAGTACCACGACATGAAAAGTGCCCCAAATACCCGAATGAATAATACTAGAGTGAATAGTAATCGGGTGAATAGTAATATGTGAATAGTAACTCATGAATAGTACTCCGGCATGAAAAGTGCCCCAACTATCCGAGTGAATAATACTAGAGTGAATAGTAACCCGTGAATAGTAACTCGTGAATAGTAACCCGGCATGAAAAGTGCCCCGAATACCCGAGTGAATAATATTATAGTGAATAGTAACTGGGTGAATAGTAACCCATGAATAGTACCCCGGGTGAAAATATTGATATTTAATAAGAAAGTTTAGATTAATATTTCAATAAAACGATACTGGATGAAGTGCAAAACTCAAGGATATTCCAATAATTTTAGGTATTATATAAGCAATACATACCATAGTAAGTTTAGATTTAAGAATATGAAAAGAAATAACACATTAAATTGCAAATGAATTTTCACCTGTCATACGGTACGTAATCCGCGTAGGCAGGTTATTCCGACATATTAAAGGATAAATATGAAAAATAGTATTCCTTATGAATACGAAAGAAATAACACCCCTTACGAATAAATAATATCTCTTACAAATATAAAAGAATTAACGTCTCTTACCTTAGTAGAAGACCGGATACTGCAATAGTGAAATAACAGAATACTCTTCTTCTTCCTCTCTATAGTTTCTCTCTCTATAGCTTCTCTTGTGAATTTCAGTGAATTGGTGAGAATGAAATAAGAATTAAGCTTATATTTATAGGAGAATGGACTAAATAGTTACTAATTCATGAACGGTCCAGATTGATTTACTATTAGAACAGACAGTCCATATTGATTACTATTAAAACCACAACCGACGGTCCAGATTGATTTCTTTTTAAAACCACCCTCGACGGTCCAAATTGATTACTTTTAAAACCACCATCAACGGTCCAGATTGATTTACTATAAAAACCATCATCGACGGTCCAGATTGATTTACTATTAAAATCACCATCGATGATCCAGATTGATTTACTATTAAAACCACCACCGACGGTCCAGATTGATTTACTATTAAAACCACCATCGATGGTCCAGATTGATTTGACTTATTACACTTTGGTACCCCTAAAGTTTTCCAAGTTTGCATTATTCCCTTCTAACTTTTGCGATTCACTTATCTTCAATAAACACATTCTTAATACTTCAACAATTATTCATCATTAATATTATAACTCACAATATTTAACAACCAGGTCGTTCCTAGGAAAGATGGAGCTTTCCGATAAGGATTTCTTCTTATTGGCGCCCAATTAGGTGACCAAACCTCTCCTTGACAAAACTTCTAGACATTGTCAATATTGCAAATAATAATATGAATAACTTTGTCGTCACAATTATTGATTTGATAATATAAAATATTATGCAGATGATACTGTGACAATAATTGAATCAAATAACGTGAGATACTATGCAACAATTACTGTAGAAATAATTGAGTAAATTGAGTGACTTCTCACGTAAGCATCAATAATCAATACCGTGTGCTACTATTCAACCACGTGTATTACTGTACTTTTACTACCGGGTAGTTCAACAGTTTTAACGGTAAAACTTTCGTCGTTATTTTTATAAAAAGATATTTCTGTCGTTTTCTAAATACTACAATACTTTCGTTGTGGGGTCCACCAATGATTGTACCGTCGTACGAATATTCCCTGTTAAAACAAATATTCTCTGACCAATCGAATATTCCCCGACACAACGAATATTTTATATACTTGCTTACTTTGCAAAATTTTCAAATATAACCCTTAACTTTAACCTTTTATCAATTTAACCATTTAATAAATGAAATAATAATTATAAAAAAATTGAATACTTTCATTTCATAAATTCGGGGTCTCACATTTCATATCTGATTTATCTGCCATACTTAACATTATTAATTAAGTTAAAATAATTAACTTAATAATCTGTACTAAAATTCATATAATAAAATAATTATTATATTTCTAAAAATCATTTCATATATTATTTAAATAATATAATAATCATATTTTCATGGAAAATAATTAATAAAAATATTTCTACTATAAAATTAATTATTATAAGAATATAATTTATAATAATCAATAATTCTAAAATAAAATTATCTAAAATTATTCATGTAATAAATATATTTTTATTTATCACAAAAATACATATACACATTGTCTTGGCACATATTTCCCATATTTATTTTAATAAATAAATAAAAAAATTTATACGCAAAATTTTTGATTTATTTGTATAGAAAATATCGGCTTGTCACAATCCCATCCGTTGGTAATTCTAGCGGATGAAGAACATTGTTTTTAAATCCTAGTCATTGATAATTTTAATGAATGATAGAGATGATATATGTCATTTTTTAATCCATAACAATAGTTGTTAATAATTTTAATGGGGGATAGAGATGGTATATGTCACTTTTTAATTCATAACAAATACTACATTCATTCTTAAAAAGTTGTCGTTCAAGGTTTTGACACATGGATTAAGAAAAGTCATTTAATACTACTACCTCCATTCCATAATAACTGTCTTTTTAGAAGAAAAAAATTGTTTCAATTTATTTATCATTTACAACTTTCTAGGAGAATAAATTATTTATTTTCCTATATCACCCCTAATTTCTCTCATTGTCCAAAGAAATTTTCTCCCTTGTATTAATAGTTTTCAACTTTACATAAAGGGGTAGTGATGAAATTTCATATAAATTTTAATTCTTAAATGATAGTATTAAATGAGTTTCTTAATTCATGTGCATAAAGCTAAAAAGACTATTATTATGGAATGGAGGTAGTATTATTTAATAATTAAAATTTATTTGAAATTTCATCACTACCCCTTGAGAAATTAAAAACAATTAATACAAGAAAAAGAATTTTTAAAACGAAAGAATGTAGAAATAATATAAAAAAATAAATAATTTATTCTTCTCAAAAATTCTAAACAAATTTTTTCTTCAATAAACACCATCTTTTAGAAACTTGAGGGAGTAGCTGTTATGAATCATTATATATCATTACCCAATATATACACGGGAGGTTTATTTCAGTAAGAAAGGAATGCTCTTAAAATGCTGCGCTGCGGTCAAAACCTTATGCGTAGAGCTTCTTCTTCACCACTATCTTCTACACTGAAAACCCTAGAAAACGATTTCTCCATCCCTGAGTTCGAACCTGTTCGCCGGCGGTTCTACATCACTGGTTCACCCTCGTCCAGCCCGAGCTTGTCAATATGGAGGAGGAAGAAAGAAATGGGAAAAGAGGGGCTGATTATAGCCAAAGAACTCAAGCGGCTGCAGTCCAACCCGGTCCGGTTCGATGGGTTCATGAAATCCCACGTCTCTCGCCTCCTCAAGTCTGATCTTGTAGCCGTGCTCGCCGAGTTCCAGAGGCAAGACCTTGTATTCCTTTCAATGAAGGTTCGTCATTTTTTCAGTTAATTCCTTGTTTGGTTACTGAGAAATTGTAGAAAAAACTAATTTTCAGCTTAATTCCTTGTTCGGTTACTGAGAAATTGTAGAAAACAATTTATTTTAGTAGTCTTTGGTGTTTTAAAATTGGGTTTTGTATAATGTGTTACATGGGCTGTTTTTACGAATTGGGAAATGCTTTATGCTCTTAAATTGTGTGTTCAATTGTGGATTTGTCTTTTGGAAATCAATTGTATAGTGAGGTCCAATTATTTTTGTTAAATTTAAGAAAGGTGTTATGGGCTACTTTATTTTGATGTAAAATTGCATTATGTGCTTACAGGATAGGGAGTGTCAGTTAAGGTGTATTCTTGCTTCCCTACAACTTGGAGGTTATTAAATATATTTTTTCCTGATGTTTGGTGACGCATGGGTTCCCCCTCCTACTTGGAGAGGTTGCTATTAATTTCTAGTAGTTTTTAAGTTTTGGAGGGGTTATGATCCTTTAAAGATTAGAAGTTCTTTTTTGGTGTGGGTGTTTTACGATCAAATGGGGTATTTGGAAGTAGAAAAATGGTAAAATCTTTAATGTAGTGTCTGGGAGTTTTGTAGTTGTGGAAAGGAAAAGAAAAGAAAAGAAAATTAAAGAAGAGACGGGAAGAGAAGAGAAAGTTTTACTCTTTTTTTCTCTAGCTTTCTTCTCAAAAGTGAGAAGAATTTTTTTGACTCAAAATGTACTAGCTTTCGGTCACTTTTTTTCTTTTCTCTCCTAACTAAACTCCAAGACACCACTTTCCTTAGCTTTCTTTTGTTTTCTCTTCTACTAAAAAATTCCAAGACACCCCCTTCTCTTTATTTTCCTTCACTTTCTTTTCATTTCTCTCCAAATTAAAACTCCAAGATAGGGAGTTAGTGTTTATTTTCTTTCCTTTCATTCATTGGAGATAAAGTGTATATTCTTGTTTTAATTTCAATATTTTCTTTGAGACCTTCCAAAAATTGCTATTTATGATATCCATAGCAATCAGAGGGATGCCCATTATTGAGAACTTTGGAGATCCTTTTGTTCTCAAGCCTTTGATTTTCTTGTTTGCTACATAATACATTTTTCTTTCAACTTAATTATAATATAATTACTCATGGAAGCTAAAGTTTTTGTTTTCAATAGGTAAGTTTTGACCCAACTATGGGGATTGGAACTAGCTACCTTGAGCTTATTCCTCAAGGCCTCTTCCATTCCTTTGGGGTTCTAATTCTATTGGTAAAACTTTGAATCTTCTTTACGGTGTTTTGCATGTTAGTACTTTAATTATTTCTTCAATCCAAAAAGGCCATAAATTCAATCAAACTGATTCTTGTTTTAGAATGTTCTCAAGTCTAGAGATCTGTGGTTGCATTTAGAAACTAGCATGTGATTTTATGGTTATGGATCTTAAAGCTGCATCTTTCAATACCTAGTTGTTTGTAATCCTTAGGCTTTTGAGCTTTTAGTCACTTGAATAATGCTACAAAACAATCATGGAAGTTGAATTTCAAATTTGACTGACTGGTACTTGTTTAATGAGCATATGAGTAATCCATATTCAAAGTTGTTCTGTGAAGCCGAAAAAGAAAGTTAGAATGTACTGTTGATAAATGTCTACTTTTTTGAAGTTCAGCTGCTACTTTTTTTTAGAGATGATGGTCAAAAATTAAGGTTAATTGGACTTTTCAAAAATAAGAAAATTAATGGTAATAAGAAAAATCAGACTATTTAGTTTAGATGTTGATTATGATTGATTGGTGTTAGTCGGGGTTCATTTCAGAACACATATCGGATTTATTCATGACGATTGCATTTAGAAACTACCATGTGATTTTACTATGGGCCTTAAAATCTTCATCTTTGAATCTATATTTGTTTGAAATCCTTTGCTAAAACACAATCATGAAAGTAGAATTTCATCTTTAACCAACTAGTTCTTGTTAATGAACATGTGAGTAATCATTCAAAGGTGTTTATGAAATGATAAAGCTAGCTGTGAAGCTGAAAAAGAAAGTGAGAAAGTACTGTTGATAAAATGATTACACCTTTTAAAGTTCATTTACTAAATTTATTTTAGAGATGATGGTAAAAAACAGATTAATTGGACTTTGCAAAAAAATAAAGTAATAACAACAACATCAAAAACAATAATAATAATAATAATAATAACAGACTTATTTGGCAGTTTAGGTATTGATTCTGATATTGGTGTTAGTCAGGGTTTTGGAACATGTATTGGATTTATTCGCTTATGGTGATTTTATGTTGTAGAATTTTCATTTATTTAGGAATCTTACTATCTGGATGCCAATGAGTTTTCTTCATATGAAGACTACAAAGCAAGGGTAAATTAGAGACTATTACGTTCGAGGACCACTTTAATTGGTTGGGACATGTCGGTCACACAAAGCTGCAAGTCTGCAATTTGTCACCAAGAAGAGGACCTCATAAATAAATAACAATACCCGTTCATATATATATATATATATATATATATATATGTGTGTGTGTGTGTGTGTGTGTGTGTGTGTGTGTGTGATAGCTAAAACAATATCTGTTAGAAAAGTAGCTGTTGGAAAGTCATGTTAATTGTTAACTAGCTGCTGACTAGCCCTTAGATAATAAATTGTATCCTTTTCTGGTGCGACACTACATTAAAAACACACCTTTATAAATCTCTACAGTTCCCAACTATGAGAGCCAACCAGTTTGTTTGCCCCTCCCCTCCCCTCCCCTCCCCTCCCCTCAGCAGCCATCTCTCTCTCTCTCTCTTGCTCAGAGGTATTAGGAGAGCTCTTCATAGCTGCTTTATCCTATAATCTTGTCTCTCTTTTGCATGGTTATGTATCCTTGGAATGGCTCAACGTGATTAGATTAAAAAAGGCATGTTAATTTATTGGTTCTTTACTGCTTTTTCGAGCACGGTGTACTCGGTTTATAAAATATCATCTCTGTGATTAAACAATTGCACAAGTTACATGATTTCTCCTATTTATCTTCGTTTTACTTTAGAAAGCAAAAGATACATGCTTGTGCACAAAGTATACAAAATGTGTTTACTGTTTGACATAAATCTTTTATTGTACAGTTATATGATGTGGTGCGTAAAGAGATATGGTATCGGCCAGATATGTTCTTTTATAGGGATATGCTTATGATGCTTGCGAGGAACAAAAAGGTCGATGAAGTGAAGAGGGTTTGGGAAGATCTGAAGCGAGAAGAAGTTCACTTCGATCAACATACCTTTGGTGACATCATCAGAGTCTTCTTAGATAGTGGATTGCCTTCGGAGGCAATGGACATATATGATGAAATGAGACAATCTCCGGACCCCCCACTATCTTTGCCTTATCGAGTCATGCTAAAAGGTCTCCTTCCATTTCCAGAATTGCGGGATAAGGTGAAAGACGACTTCTTGGAACTATTCCCAAACATGGTCATTTATGATCCACCAGAAGACCTTTTCGAAGATCAGCAATGGAGCAAGGACAATGAAGATGATTAATGGGTTGTTATGAGCTGACCGAAAATCTCTTCAGTTCCCAAGTAAAGGTAGGTAGCCATGGCAACGAGTAGAATGGATCTATTATTCAGTTGAAGTCATTCACTGCTGAACTTGAGGAATGCTTAAGCCTTAAGTTGACAAAGAATTTTGGGGGCTTGTAGATTCCAATGGCTTCTTCTGTGTGTTACATGTTGCAGAAAATTGTGACATTTATTTTTAGCATTTTTGTGTATTATAATTAATATGATAGAAAATTTGTGTGTATTTATTTTTATCATTTGTATTATTGTAATTAATATGTCCATCCTTTTTTGATTTTGTTCCGTCTTATCATGTATGCTATTAGAATGTGCTGGATCAAATGGTTATGTTGCTATTTTTAAAAACACAATATTTAAAAAACAGTAAATCAGAGTGAATCCAAGGCTTAACTTCACCCTTCAGTAAATAGGCATTGCTTTGTCAAAGTTCATGTAACAAAGTTTTCTGGAGTGGTGATTTAAAATTTATGAAAGCTAATAATAATTCTCAAGGGGATTACATATATATGTGAATGTGCAGCATGACAGCATCAGTGGAAATACATACATACATACATATATATATATATATATATATATATATATATATATATATATATATATATATACAGAAAGGATCAAGAGCATAATTCTTAAATAACATAATGCCTTAAGTAGCATAATTTCATCAAAACGACGTAGTTTTGTAAGGACGCGGTGGCATTTTTGTAAATACCATGCCACCGCGTATTTACAAAAATGCCACCGCGTCCCATGAAAACGACGTCGTTTTGATGAAATTATGCTACTTAAGGCATTATGCTATTTAAGAATTATGCTCTTGATCCTTCCCGATATATATATATATATATATATATATATATATATATATATATAGGGAGCGGATCAGGTAAGGGCTCCCTTATTTTGTTAAAATGCGGACTTTTTTTTTTTTTGATTTTTTTTTGCTTTTTTTTTTTAAAACAACTAAAAAAAAATAAATAAAAAATTATGGAATTGAAATTTTTTCATAATACAGTGTTTTGGATGTGATTTGGGTACGTATAACAAAAATATGTATGTACAGTCTGGGCAGACTGTACCACCACTTTTTGGTATAGGTATTCAAAACACGCCCAAAACATTATATTATGGAAAAATTTCAGTTCCATAAAATATTAAATATTTTTTTTTAGTTGTTTTAAAAAAAAAACCAAAAAAAATCAAAAAAAAAAAAAGTCCGCATTTTAACAAAATAAGGGAGCCCTTACCTGATCCTGTCTGTATATATATATATATATATATATATATATATATATATATATATATATACTGTACAAGTCTTGATAAACAGCAGAGACCTTTAAGCAACATTTATAGTACTTGTCTTCTATTAATATCTTAAATCAGGGGGAAACCACTAATATAAGGCAATTACTGCAATAGTAATAAAAATGAGATGTACATCTAGGATATTTTTGACACCTAGATTGAAACATCCTCGATTACAAAGTACATCTCAACCAAGATAAAACTTGGGGTGAAGGACAAATGTCTTACCCAAGATTAATGTCCACATAATTGTAATAAGGTGCCACTCTTTGAGCTGTTTCCAGTAAAGTATCTGGATCATTTGCACATAATTGGACAAATAGTGGTCTATCTTCCTGCCAGTGTAAAAATCAGAGGGGGAAATATGAATTCTTTGTATATTAAAAGAAAATAAATTTCCACATGCCTCACAATCACACTAAGAAAGCTGTTGGAGACCAGTAATCATTAAAAATTGAAATAGTTAAAACATAAACAAATGCTCTTGCAACGAAACCTTGGTCGGAACATGGTGGAATATTTAGAAGAATATGACATTCCCAAGGTGAACACTGAACAATAGCTAAGTATAGAATACTGTTCGCATGAAGGAGAACCCACATCAACCAAGTGACTGCTCAGTAGTTCAGTGGATGAAATGATGCCATTTTATGCGGCAAATGAAATTGAGAACATCATTTTGGTAAATGGTAACTTTTTTCATTCTAGGATCTCCCATCCAAGACAGGGACTCAGGGAGGTGGACTTACAAGCTCAGTAGTGACACTAAATTTTTATGGATACCAAAATGAAATATCATTTATAGCACAATTAACATAAATGAAAAGAACAAAGAAATTTGCCATATCCAATATTAATGCCTAGATGCTAACCTTAGTGTAGTATCTGCAGCCCCGAGGTCCTTCAGTAACAATCAAAAGCTTAAGGTGTGGGCGGTAAAGCTTCTTTAACACCACATTGTCATCATACGGATCATCACCTCCCGTTAAGAAAGTGATCTCGTCCTCGCTTATCTTAAAATTTCACAAGACATTAAAAGTGTAAACAATTAAGTTTGCAAATTGAGTAGAGATCTAATTCAACACTCCAAATTATCATACAAGGAAAAGTGTACCTTAATAATGTCAGCTTGATCCCATATGCTCATGATGCCTGCTCGAGTAGCCTCTTCTGAAGGCCAGAGAGGCAATCTAAGATTGGGGTCATAAGAGAGAATGCAGCCAGCTTTCCTAGCAACTTCCATTGCAGCAAGATGAGTTGATGTACATGGTTCCTCAATCAAACTGATTGAACCATAGTGAAATATGCTAGCCTGCATGAGTAATAACCAAAGCACTTAAATAATCAATTACAGCCCTCATCCATAAACACTGCCCATAACACACAAGAATCCAAGTATGATATATATCAAAATAAATGTTTTATAAATTAGATTAAACAAACAAAAACACATTTATGTTTCAGAATCCAGTAAAAGTAGATTTAAAGTTTATTAAAACGGAAATGGCCATATGCTAGCTGGCTTTTCCTGAGAAATGAAGATGAATCATTGCAGAGGCTGGAAGTAAAATATCCACTGGGTTGTAATCTACTTCTTCTTGATTACTGATTTTCATGTTCTTGGAGTGTAAAGAATGATATCTACTGGAGGATACTACAAATCAATAAACAGATGAACCTATTTCCTTAGAAATTGCTTCCAAGTACACCTTAGGTTTACCTTCTTAATTAGGTCTTTATCAAGTTCTGATTCTGTCAGAAGCATATCAGCACTTGGATTGCGAAAAAACATGAATTCACGCTCGCCATCAGCTCTCAGTGTAACAAATGCCAGTGCAGTTCTTGCATGACTGTCAAAACGCATGCCAGAGTTATCGACATTGTTTTCTTTCTGAACATCAGCTAGCATGCGACCAAATTCATCTTCTCCCACCTGAGATGCAATAGATGAATCCTTGGTTAGAATTACTTTCACATAAACCAGTGGAACAAATGAAGGCAAAAAAACAAAGAAAGTCTTGTATGTTCTGCGCAAGACTAAAATGGAAAAGTCATGTAAGAGAAGATGACAAGAAGATTCGAAATGATGGAAAATAAATATCGAGAAGCATACAGAATGCATACTCAAGCTGCACAAAAAAACAGAGCAAGCTGTAGGAGCTATATCAGAAAAAGTGAGTGTTTTAGTATTGTGTACAAAGCATACATGTAAAATTGACCAGTATGCATACTAAATTCTAGAACTTTGACATTCATTCAATTTGTATTATTGCTCAGAACTGAGCCTTATTCGGAATATAGAGTAATAGTAGACCAGATCACTACTTTAAGAAAGTTAAAATTAAATCATATGGCAGTGCACAAACCACTATTTAAAAGCAATTAACTATTGTATTACATCATAATGATACAATAGGATGGACTTTCAAATGATCACCCAATATATGTTTTCCATAACCATCCCTGCCACAGAATATAGTGCACAGTTTTACATAAACATGCATTTCTGATGGGTGTAACCAAACTCCTGAAGCCCTTAACTATAATTGAAGAAAACAAATCTAATTAATGACATTTATAGAGATCATTAACGTGGAAAATTTTATAGGCAACATTTGACATTTCCACGTGAAATTAATGAAGATCTTATTACTGTGATCTGACTTCTGATGAAATTAATGAAGATCATAAATATAAACAGTTTTGATGTTATAGTACTTGAAAGTTTGTCATATAATCTGACAGTATTAGGAAGATTGTGCATGAAATTGTTGATCCGTAATCAGTGATTAATTCGTTGGAACATGGTGGAGTAATAAATTCTTCATAAACATCAGGGAGATCATATTCATCATAAATTCTTCCTATATTTCGACCACACAATAATGTTTAAAGCAAATCCAAAATCATCTCACCCATCCAAAAACCATTTCATAATAAATGTTTCAGCAAAACCACAAATGAGCAATTAAATCCGATCTAATAGAGGAACCTACACACTATTTCAACGACATCAAGTAAAGAAATTACAAAATATGACACTATTTCAGAGCCTTCAAGCAGTAAAACATGCAATATAGTAACTTCAAAATCAGAACCACAGTTCTTTTCCTTGGGGTATTTTTCAGCATCTTACCTAATTTCCAAGTCAGCTACAAGGTCATTCCTACACCATCTGACATGAGAGATGCAGCAGCGGCAGCAGCGGTAGGAACAACCCCAGTGGAAACACCGGGTTTTGACAAATGAAGCAACCTAAATGATAATGCAAACTCAGATAATTAAGCAATAATTCAAAATTGAGATTGATTTGGATAATGGACTCTCATTTATGACTTCCTGAAAGAAATATTGGAGTCTTAATTTGGGATTGAATCTATAACTAAAACACAGTGGCACGAAGATAGAACAACTGGATTATCATCCAACTCTTGTGACAAAAATCTCTCTCAATGCATCATTATCAATTAAAAACATAATTAAACAGATGAAGGAAAACATACCTGAAATAAGATTTTCCGAACAACAGTCCTTTTGATTTTCCGACTAAATCCGTGACTCAACTGAAATATTTTCCCCTTTCTTCTGTTTCGTCTTGTTGTTGATGAAATTCCAAACAAAGCGCTAATTCTGGCCGTGGTATGCTTCTTCCGATTCATCATTTGGGGCTAATTATTCTTCGTCGTTTGAAAGCCAAAATTGCCGTGGTATGCTTTTTTTTTTGTTTTTTTTTTTTCCACAATTATGAGAAAAAAATAATAATAATAGAGCAAGTTTGAATAAAAAATTATAAAAAGAAGTATATTTTTTATTGAAAAAACACTGTAATGTTTACAGTGTTTTTTCAATAAAAAACGTACTTCCTTTTACAGTTTTTTGTTCAAACTTGCTCTATTATTTTTTTCTTCTCATAATTGTGAAAAAAAAACAATAAAAAAAGGGGCACCGGACGTACCGGTCGTTAAGGTACCGGACGCCCCCCAATTAAAAATTGAAGATAGGATTCCAGTTGTTATTTGAACGAATTTGAACGCTAGATAAGATAGGATTTTAGTTGTTATTTGAACGAATTTGAACGCGAAGATAGTATAGGATTCCCGCTGTTATTTTAGAGGGCAGTGTTGTGAAGAGTATTTTAGTGGAGGATATTTAGTAGCATTAATTAGATTAATTAGAACGGACAGGTGTTGAGTTTTTAAAAGGACAGATGATAATATATTGTGTTATGTATTACTCCCTCCGTCCCAAATTAACTGCTCAGTTTTGACTTTTTAAAGTCAAATTGACCATTTTTAAAACTAATCTTTTTACTATTTTTGCTAAAATATAGGTAAAGAGATTATAACCAAAAGAAAGTATATACAATTTATTACTAATCCTAATTTTTATAATTTTAGAAATATATTTATATATGCTTAATTATTAATTCTAAAAATAGTCAATTTGACTTAAAAAGGTCAAAATTGAGCAGTTAATTTGGGACGGAGGGAGTATGATTTAGTATATATAATAGATAATAGATAATAAATTATTTTAGTATTAAAATAAAATAGAATTGTGACAAGGGTAATGAAAATTAAAAATAAAATACTCCGCATATGGAAATAGTCCGACTTTCTTTGTAACTTTCATTAAAAAGTACTATATTCTTTTGAAAGGAGTTAAAGGCTTAAATACACTTAAACCCTTAAAAAATTTTGCTTTTAAACCTTAATGTTTCAAACTTAAGAATGTCTCTAAATATTTATAAACTAGCAACAGTCCCGTGTCTCCGACACTATGGACGTTGGAATTTATTCCAAATTTTGGACGACCCAAATGATTTATTGAGTGAGCGAGAAATTCAAAATTATTTGTATTTTATTAGATAGATGGATGGTGGGATTTATCCCAAACTTTGGACATCCTAGATGATTTATTGAGTGAGCGGAAAATTCAAAATTATTTGTATTTTATTAGATATAATTAGATATATAGAATATAAATATAGATAGATAGAATTAGATAGATTGTATTTTATTAGATAGATGGATGGTGAGATTTATCCCAAACTTTGGATGGCCCAGATGATTTATTGAATGAGCGGGAAATTTAAAATCATTTGTGTTTTATTAGATAGATTAAACCTTTTGGCCGCGGAATTTAATATTTTTTACCGGAATAAGTGACATGACTTAAAATAAAAAGACAATCAAGTCTTTTAAGTGTATACTCCCTCTGTCCCGTATTAAACGTCCTAATTTCTTTTTTAAGATGTTCCACAATAAATATTCTATTTCTATATTTCTAACTACTTTTATCCTATTTTTCTACTTATACCCTCATAATCTTCTTACTCGACCTTTGTTGGAAATTAAAGAAATGAGAAAAAGCTTACACTGAGAACTGATGAATTATTATACCATTCTCTCTCTCATATTATCAATATAACATGTCATCTATTTATTTAATGGCTCTTTAGATTCTTTTTCTCTATTCATTCTAGCTTTTAGTACTTATTGAGAATGTGTAAATAACAAAAAGAATGATCTAGAGAACTACATGCGAAGAAGTAATAATTCATAAAAATGTGGAGAAATACTTCAATTAATAAATAATTTAAAAGGACAATTTAGGCAAAAATATATATTATTAACCAGAGTGCCAAAACTAATTAGAACGTTTATTTCGGGACAGAGATAGTATATCGTATATATTAGCTCAATTTTTTCCTAAATTATGTTCTTCATCACACACTAATCACGTGTCTACAATTTTGTGTGCTTTCAAAAATATTTAAGATTTTTTTTAATATGCGAAATTAAGATTTTTAATGGTTTATATTGGTTTCAATTTTTTATATTTATTTTCTTCATTGTACAGTAACCACGTGCTTACAATTTTCTGTCATTCCAAAGATATTTAGGAGCGAAATTATACAAAATACTCTTATTCGGATAAATTATTACATGTCGGTGGGCCAAAAGGTTTAATTTATAAAAATTTAAATATATTAAAGTTCAATGATTTAAAGTTAAAATATTAAGGTTTAAAGCGTAAAAAGCGAACATTAAGGTTCAAAGTATATTTAAGTCAAATTTAAAACCATAAAGAGAACCTTTCTATTGTTTATTAAGAGCAACAAATATGGAGTTTTGAGTAAACTTACCACTCTTACAATAAGGAGCAAAAAGGTTCTATTGCAAAGGAATATTATATATTTAGATATAGCAATAGGACGGGTATGGTATGGGTATGGTATGATGCGTCTCTCCCAGTCCTATCCCCATCCCACTTGAAAGATTTTTTGTCTCGAACTCACCTTGACCCGTTTACACAACCCCGCCTTCATCTCGCTTGTCAAGATTTTCTTCTTTATTTTTTCTTATAGTAATAAAAAAAAGGAACAATTATATTTTCTATTACATTTTTAAAAATTATTACAACAATAGTACACTCATAAAATATTTACACAATTAATGCATTTAAAGTTTTATTTACATAATTAGTGAATTTATTTTTCTTTTAATTTAGCTGTGTGATTTAATGTGCTGATGACATGGCAATTCAGTTTTTTTAAAAAAATAAACTGTTCACGCTTTTTGTGGGATCGTGTTTCAATTTAAATTTCGTGTTTATCTTATTGTCGTCTCTTTTTCTTTTGGAAACCCTTATTTTGTGTTTTGGTAACTTTCTAAGCAAACCTATTGTCTTCTTAGTTGAGTCGGTCGTTCTATCCGGGTAGGTATTCGTCGTCGCCGATTGGTTTTTTAGTTCGTCGTTGTCGTCTTCTTCTTCAGTTCGTGGTTATTCGTAAGTTGTTCGGTTGGTTCTTATTTATTGGCACTATATTTTTCGATTTCTTCTGTTTTTGTTTGTGATGGTTTCTACAAGGAAGAACATGGAGGGAATGGGGGATAATTAAGAAGAGTGATAGAAAGAGGAAACGAGTTAAAGATGATGATTATGTGCAGGACTTGAAGACATATGTAGAGGTGAAGGATAGTCTGTCAAAGTCCCCAAAACAGGGGAATAAGTTAATGGTGAAATCAGATGTTGAGGATAAGAAAGCGGGGAGACGTATAGATAAGAAGGGTAAAAAATTGATGTATCTCGATTCTGATTTTGAAGGTTCTCCAAAAAAAGTTGAGAAAAAGGATGAAGTTGAGGCTCATAACCGAAAAATTGTTCCCCGTTAAAAACATCTTAAGGTTTATTATTTTTAATTTTTTTAAGAATATAGAATTTTTAGTTGTTTTTGGTTACTTGTGTTTTTGTTTATGTGATTGGTGCTGTTTAATTTGGTTTCTGAGTAGTGTCATTATTGTTCAAGTTGTTGTTGATAAAATGATTGTTTTCATTTCGATTGGAGTTTCAGATACTAGTTTATTCTATTTTGGTCACTAGATTACATTGTTGTCATTATAGAGGTTAATTATGTTGTGTTGGTAACTTGCTGATTGAGTTTTGGTTACTAACATTTATATTTTTAGAAACTGATGATTATATAGTTGTTAAAATGTATTTTTTTACACTAGAGTTGAAGATCGGTGAATCATTATAGTGTATGTGGTAAAATGGTTATGTTGTTTCCGAGTGAAGGTTTTGTTACTATTATTTTCTAAATTGGTTATTATATAATTTGTTATATATTAAATAGTTAGATTATTTTTTATTTTGGTAACTTGCTGATATTGTTTGGTTACTAATCCTAGTATATTTGGGTAATGTTGATTGTATAGTTTTGGTTTTAAATTTTTTTTGATGTTCTATTTTGTGTTGGTTAATGTATACGTAATGTATTTTATTATAATTTATTGTACTTTCAGATTTGGGATCTATTTTATGAGGAGCATCATCGAAACTTTATTGCAAAAGTCATTTATTAGTGTGATATGAAAGTGCCAACTGTTATTAAGAATAAATTGTCTGAAGTACAGTTGAATAAGTTTAAATTGTCTTGTTTTAGAAAATTTCTAGATTTTGGGCAGCCCCAAATGTTCTCACATATAATCCATCATGCTTTGGTTAGGGAAATTTATCAAAGGGATAACGGGGAGATGTGGTTTCTTTTTGGTGAGAGAAGGGTAAGGTTTGGATTGCCAGAATTTTGTTTAATTTTTGGTCTGAGTTGGCAAGGAGATGAAGACATTGATGATTTTAAGGGAATTGAAAGTATGTTGGTGGAGAAGTTTTTTAGAAATGAGGTTGTAACCCGTTCTAGTATCTGGAGGATATATAGGAGTGCTTTTTTTGATGATGATGATGAGGCTGTTAGGATGTCCATCATATTCTTGGTTTTTAATTTCATATTAGCTACTGTGTCTGATAATTATGTTGATGAAGCTTTGTTTAACTTTTTATCTTATGGTGATATTGAAAGTTATCCATGGGAAAAATTTACTCTTGAGCAGACAAAAAATTCACTATCCCTTGCTGTTAAGGGACATGTAAAGAAGGATAAGTATGGCGGGGTGATATACAATTTTTATAGGGAAAGTTATTATAAATCATACAAGTTGAATGGATTACCTTATGTGTTCAAGTTTTTTTGTTTGAAACAATTCCTACATTGAAAGTCAGGGGCTTTTGTATTGATGATCATGTTTCAAAATTCAGATTATTTAGATGGAGGGAGTTAGGAAAGGCTCCTAAGAATGAGAAGTTAAATGTAAGGTATGCTGGTTACCATTTATATTATATTTGGTTACCTTTATATATGTTATTGGTTACTGACTTATATATATTTTTTGTGTACTGTTTTGTTTATGTTTTATGTTCAGTGTTTCTGACATGATATATTTGTTGCAATTAATATGTTTCAGTTGATTATTCAAAATCTTATTCCTATGGAGGATGAGAAGGTGCGATTGGATTTAGGTGATTTTCATTTTTTTAGTGGAAGTGATAGCGGAGCTAATATTGGTGATATTAAAGTTGAAACATCCAAGAAGGATAAAGACATTAGATTTTCTCTTTCCGATGTGAAAAAAATTATTGATGTACGGGTGAAGCCTTTGGAAGGGAAGGTGATGGAGGTGAAGAAAGAAATTGAGAATTTGGGTGTTGAATTAAAAGATCAATTGCAAGTGTTTCATATTCATATTTGTAGGGACATAAAGAAGATGTTGAGAAAGTAGTTATATGGCCAGTCAAGTTCTAGCAAACGGGGAAATGTAACTGTTGTTGATGATGATGATAATGATGATGATGATGATGATGAGTTGGATTAGAATATTGATGATGACAATGTTAATGATGTAGTTGATGATGTTATTACTATTGATGATGATGTTGTAGTTGAAGGTTCCGACAATGCAAAACAGTTTCATGGAAGTGTTAATGCCGATGTTGGTGGGGTTGGTGGGATTCAGTTTGAACAAGACGATGCAAAGATTTACATATATGTTTGATTTTCATTTGTGTTTCATGTTTTTTAAATAAATGCTTAATTTTTTTTCTTTTTTGTTTACAGATTGATAACAAGAACGACAATTCAAATTATGATATTTTAAGGCGTAGTCATGGAAAAGAGATTGTTGTTTTTACCCCTAGAGGGGTTGACATTGTTGTGTATGAGGAAAAGGTTAGGCATTTTTTGTTTGTTTATCTTATGTTATATTTTTACGTGTTATATTGATCAATTATTTTTTTTGTTTACAGATTGAAAAGAATAATGACATTTCAAGTTTTGATATTTTAAGTCAGTCTAGTGGAAAAGAGATTGTTGTGTTTACCCCTATTGAGGTTTGTATTTTTTCAACATTAGTTACCTTTACAGTTTTTATTGGTTACTTCGATATAGTGTTTTATGTTACTATTGAATCTGTTTTGGTTTTTTGTGTTATGTTTTGAAAATTATTAAAGGGGAGTAAAATTAAAGCACCAGACAGATCTCTACTTGATGAGATGGTTTTAACCACACAGGATATACTCCATTGTGTTGAAGTTGAGAAAACTACATCTAAACCATTTGGTAGGCCTATTCGTACGTCTGCGAAGAGTGCTGTGTTGAGGAGTCCTTATACATCGAAGTTTGGTTCAACTGATTCAACTTCTTCTACTGTGGATGATAGACCATTACGCAGAGGTCTGTCTGCATTTCCAAATGTCTATATGAGTATGCCTTCAAAATTTGAAGATGTTATGTTTGATCAATGGTTTAGAATTGGCTTAAATAACAAAAAAAGGTATGTTATTTGGAGTTTAAGATTTATATAGTATGTTTTTTCTTGGAAATAAAATCATTTGTTATCTCTTTCCAATATTTTATTGTTTTGAAGGATTGAAAAGTTTAAGGGAAACCATGACAAAATTGAGCCTTCATTTAGATTTGGGTCTGTGCCAATATCGTCAAAAATGTGGTTTTACAAGTTGAAGACCCCTGGTTAGTGGCTTGATGACGATGTGAGCTTGTTCATTTTCTGTAATTCTGTTTGTTAGTTATGGTTACCTTATTTTATTATTTTGGCTACTAGTTGTGACTGTTTTGGATACCTGTATTATAAAGTTTTATTTTTTTATTAATTGTTTATATCTGATTGTTTTTTGATTTTATTTTTGGTTTAACATATCAACATTTATTTGTATTACCTTCGTAAGTTGGCCCACTCAGACAATATTCAACTAAGGGTTACTACAACAGATTGTTGGTTCCATGTCAAGTTGACTACTTTATATGGGGAATATTGTCATAATAATGCTGATAAGAATCTTCTGTTGGGCGATGGTGATGTTGCTGAGTATATTCGTGATATTTTTATTGATGTAAACACACCATGGGTTACCGTTGATTATGTCACGTTTTCTGTTCACATGACAGTTCTTGGTCATTGGTTTTTACTTGTTTTTGATGTGCATCATAGAGTTTTAGTAGTTTATAATTCTCTACAACAGAACAAGAATGTCATACGAACAAATATTATGGATGTTTGTGAGCCGTATATTTTCATTCTACCCATAATATTGTCCAGGTGTGGTTTTTGGAAGAATATATCTGATATTGATTTCGATAGTGAACCATATCGCAACAAGGGGGAGCATGATATAATTGATCTTGAATTTTCTGAGGGTTTACCTGAACAAGTTGATGGGTAAGGTTTACATTGTTTATATTTTTTTAAGTATTCTATATATTATGATGTTTGTTTTTGATTTACTTTACATCTTGATTGTTTTTTTAGTGACTGCGGAATGTTTACTATTTGTTTTGTGGAACATATTCTTCACCAACAGATTTCAGAAATGTCCAATCCATTTCCAATCATGTAATACCGCAAGAAATTATGTGTTAACTTGTTTATTCATGCGAGGAACAAGCAAGTAGGCGGATACGAATTCGATACAGAATACCCAGGCATATTCATCAGTGAAGACTAGTTTGGTTATGCAGCTTGTATTTTTTTGGACATTTGATACCATTTGTTATGGTTATTGACTGTGAAATATTTTGTAAATTTTTTGATGATGGAATTATGTATAAATTTTTACTATTAGATCTATGACATAGTTTTGTTGGTTCACATTGTTTTTCTTGGCTACTATTTTATTTTTACAAATAATATTGAACAAATATTTTTTTTATGGTACAGTTGGTTGCCAAATTTACGTACAAAGGTAACAATTTTAGTTGTTGTTGGAAACCAAACAGTCCTAACAATAAATTCTAAAATAGTTAACAATTTATATCATGTATTTGTTTTTTATGGTTCAGTTGGTTTCCAAACAGTTATACAAAGGTTACAATCATCAGTATTTGTGTGTAACCAAATAGTTATAGTAATTTAAAAATCAATTAAACAATTCTTGATTCTATGTGTTTTTTAAGGTTCAAAGTGTAGCCAAGCATCCAAAGAAATGTATACATTTTTATTTTTTTATGCTTAAAAAATAGTCATAATAAAAAAAATTCCAAAACAATTATAAAGTTTTAAAACATCTATTTTTTATATGGTACAGTTGGTAGTCAAACCTTCGTCCAAAGATAACCATTTTAGTTTTAGTGGGTAACCAAACAGTTATAAAAGAAAGATTACAAATTAGTTAACCAATCATGACATGTGTGTGTTTTATGTATTTTGTTATTTGAAGATAGAATTACTTTATGTTAAAAGAAAATTAATGAAAAAAATCATCCTTCAATATTGTGCAAGATAAATTTGGTTTTATTACACCAATAAAATGATTACAATATGTATGGCTATTGAGTAACCACAGTAAACATCAAGGAGTTTGTTACAATTTTTTTGATGTTGTATTATATTAGAACTTTCTTGGTCTCAAAATTGGTGGATTATTGCATGTTTTCCTGTTGTGTCCTTTTTCTTGGCATCTGCTGCATTTATTTTGAACTCTATTTTCAGATACATGCTTGTACCTACCTATCTTTGGTCTTCCAGCTGGTCTTATTGTATTTGGTGGTTTGACAAATATGTTTTTAATCTCGTCTGGAACATCCCAATTCTATTTGTCATCTAACAGCATGATGGAAGTTGAATACGTGTCTACCAAAGTTGTTTTTGAATAGTATTTTGAGCAAAAATCATAACAGCTCAAATTCTTTTTGCTAATAACAGCAGCAGCGTGTGAGCAAGGCATCTCATGGTACTGAAATTTACGACATGTGCATGTCTTTTGTTCCATGTCCACGATAAATTGTTTGGTGACATCGTAAACAGTGAAAATTACTAGGTTTGATGTCTCAACCTACAACACAATTTAATGGTGTAGTTAGTATGTATAATAATTTTTTTATGTAATTTGGAATAATGAAAGTCATATGTACTATTGGTAACTTTTACAGTTTATTCTGGTAACCAAAAATGAATAAGGTGGTTTCCTTTAATTGCAAATGCAACTTTTTGTAGGTATGCAGCTAACAATTTAAAAGTTGTATGACTGACCTTAAGTTTCTTTGACTCAATGATATTAGATTGCAATCTTTTCTCAGCTGTTGTGGAAAGGGTAATGAAAGTTGATATTTCTGATTGTTTGTTTGTGAAATACCATCTTTGAACCATACAACGTAGGCATTCAATCATCGACGCAACTGGAATATCTCTGATTCCCTTGATTGCATTGTTAATAGATTCGGCGGTGTTTGAAGTCATTGTTGAGTACATGCTTACAATCCCATGGAGCCTCATGCACTTTTCTAGCTTAACTTCTTCCTCCAAATATGTCCTTATTTGAGCATCAATTGCATCAAGTTCAGTCATGTGTATGTTGAATTCTTCAATAGTGTAAGCTTTACAAGCCGCGTTATACGCTTTTTTGAGTTCTTCTCCTTTCTTTTTGAATCTATTTTTTATATTTTTCAAAATATGGTATGTGCATGAACCGTGCATGACATCAGGGAACACACAGTTAAGTCCCTTTATAATTGCTTCATGTCTATATAAAACAATGCATTGTCCTTCCCTAACTCCACAAGCATCTCTCAAATTGATGAAAAACTATCTCCAGGATAATTCATTTTCACTGTCAACCACTGCAAAAGCAATGGGTATAATATTTCTGCTCGCATCTTGTGTGCTTGCTATGAGCAGTGTACCCCTGTAGGTTGATTGTATGAATGTGCCATCAATTATAATTATTGGGAAACAATGGTGCCATGCTTCAATGGGTGCTCCTATTGCAAAGAAGAGATACTTGAAGCGACTATTTTTTTCCAACTCCAAGGATGTGATGGAACTTGAAATAAATTTTCAGTAAGGTTAATGTAAATATATGTAATAAATATTGTCTAAATTTATAGTTTAGGATAACTTTATGTATTACTACTGATATCTAATTACTTAGCATTTAATATTTTTCATAGTGTTTAGATGGTGTCTAAAATGCTATTTAATAGTTACATTTCATATAGATATAGGTCGCCTGCAAAAAACAATTTTTATTTATATTTCAATACTATAGTTAGTAGCCAAACCTTCATTATTAGGTAACCAAATCATTTAAATTAGGTAACCGAACTATTTTAAAAAGTTAATGAACAGTTTCCAAATGTTACCTGGATTTGTTTTTTTTCAACATGTGCAACCCTGAAGGGATCAGAGTGTAGTCTCGTGGACTTCTTATTACTTTTTACATTGTTTTTTCCTTTGATCTCCATGCTTTTTTGGTAGGAGATGGACACATTATACTCTGTCATCATGTCTTCCACAATATCTGTTGGTGTGTAAATTTTCTTGAAGTTCGTTAATCTATGCATTATGCATTCACTAACCATCTGAATATTTGCTTGTCTGTGATCTCCAAGCAGTATATTGGACGAACAAGTGTGTAAATCATTAAATTCTCTCACCTTGAACATAGTTGTTTTCCGAAACTTTGATGTTCTTAGTTTTCATTTGCAATTTTCATTGTCTATGCATACTAGGACAAAGTCTCTACCACTTGTTCTTTCAACCTTGTGTTATCTGTTTTGCCTTATTGAATTTAGCCTTATTGATTGTGTTAGAATTTTGTTATCTTTGTAAGTTTAATGTATTTTGACTTCAAACTTATTCGAATCTAATATGACCTCATCACATTGTTCCCTAGTGTTTGCTATGTCTTGTTGTCTGTCTTGTTCTTTATCAATTGCTTCAATGGCCAGCTGATCAACATATTGTGATCCAATTTGGTCTTCTTGTGTTGCCAATGATACAAGTTCAGAATTCCATTGTGTCAATCTCATTGGCGTTTTAGCTTGCATTCTATTTTCTTCTTCATCTATCACGTTCTGTAAGATTGTAGTGCCTCCAATACTGTATTCAGAATCTATAATTAGTGGAGACTTTCCATGTTCACCTGATTTTCTACTGACTTCCATATAGAATCTTAAGGTTGCTTCATTTGTCACCTTGATTGGAGGAATGTTGCTTCTAATCTAAAATTTGATTGAAAATTCTATTGTGTTGCAGTCTAGACTTAATGCAGTGCATATCAAGTTGTGCATTTCTGTGAATGAACAATTTGAAGGGACTAGTAGGCCGGTAACTTTGAAATTTTGATATTGGCTACTATCAGTCCACATACCGTTGAAGTAAATTACAATTGGAATCATATCCATGGTCCGACAACTGAAATATTAAAATTAATACAATAATGTAAATATTGACCAAATCAATATTACACAACATTCAAAATTCATGTTTGTAGTAATTAGTATCCATGCTTATGTAACATACTGTTTATGCAACATACTATTTTCATTCATGTTTATACAACATACTGTTTTCATTCAATTTATAAATAAATCACAAATTATGTTGTCGTGAATGTGAAATACTAAAGAATGAAACACTTAAATCAAGGTAACCAAATCTTTATATGAATGTTGTCAAACTAATATATGAATTATGTTAAAATATGTATGTGTAACAAATACTCTTTGGTAACTGAAATTAATACTATTCATTAATTGGTGACCAAATCTACAGTATACAGTAACCAAAGTAGACGTAATTAGTATCAATGCTTCTGCAACATACTGTTTTCATTTCGTTTATAAACAAATCACAAATTATGCTGTCGTGAAGGTGAAATGCTAAAGAATGAATACTTAAATCAAGGTAACCAAACCTTTATATGAATGTTGCCAAACTATTATATATGAATCCTTCCAAAATATGAATGTGTAACAAATACTCTTTGGTAACTGAAATTAATACTACTATTTAATTGGTTACCAAATCAACATTATACAGTAACCAAAATATACGTTATTAGTATCAATGCTTTTGCAACATACTGTTTTCATTCCATTTATAAACAAATCACAAATTATGCTATCGTGAAGGTGAAATGTTAAATAATGAACACTTAAATCAAGGTAACCAAACCTTTATATGAATGTCGCCAAACTTTGAATTTGTAATAAATACATAACAAAATTGTATTGAACCTGCAAAGACTAATTTAATAGTTATATCATACAATCATTTTTTTTACTGATTTGAAATTCATTAATAAAAAGCTACTAATCCTTATATTCAGTTTTGTTTTGGTTACTGTTATAAATCTTACACTCTTTATTGGATACAAAGTTAAATTAATAGATTTTAATATATAGATTAATGGATTCGTGCCTTTGTAGTCACTTTTCAGATTCAGTTTGTAGTCTCAGACTCAATTTTTTGATTATGTTTCGGAATCCTTTGAACGGTTTTTGCATGTCGATTTTCGGCTGATCTGTTTTTGCTTATTTATGTTTTTGAATTCGACTTATTTTGTATTAATGATTATGCTTATTCTCGATTGCTCCTTTGTTACAGATTTTACTGATCTTAGAAGTTTTCTATTTGTTCTTCTATGGATTCTTCCTTTTTTTGACGTGATTTTTGAATGTTTGGGTTAGTTGGTAACTTTCGCACACCGTGGAGTAGTTTTCTCCTTGAATTAAGGATTTTCTATTTTTGTTGGGTTGGATAATATGGCGTGTATTGCACTATTCTTGATATTATTATATATTATTGCACTGTTATTATAATTATTTTATTGATGCACTATTCTTGTAATTATTTACTATTTGTTGTATATTATTGTCAATGACCCTAAAAAAATTTAATGAAAGGTGAAAAAAGGAACTTTGTATTGGTAAAGAGGATAAAAAAAATTATAACTATTAAATTGCAAAATATTATAAGTTCATACTCTTTTAATTTGTTAACATATTTAAGTGCATTATTTTATTATACAACATTATATTGATTAAACAAGTCTAGGTTAAGTATGAAATAATATTAAACTTAAATATTACTATGTTCACTTTCCAAAATTAAGTTGCATTTGATGTAAACTTGCATTAGTTGAATTCTCTGTTTCCCAAGTATAAAAGCCACTAAGAGGCTGTTTGATAACTACTAATGCATTGTATGTTGTCTGAATCGATCAGCCATTCAGTGCGTTTGTTTTGAATAAAAAATAATCTGAATGACTTTTAACTTGATTGAGCAAATAAGTCTAATTTTTTGGCTGAATTGGTATCCCCAATTACTGAATGATACTACCCTTCACAATTTAAAATATTAATCTTTGTATCCTTTATTTCAAAATCAGACTTCACACACTCTCTCTTTACTTCAATCCAATCTATTTTTTCTCTTCTTCGATCTTCTTCGGCTACCATGCTCTCTTTTTTTGTGTCCTCTACTTCAAAATCTAAATGAAAAGTAATGAATCACTCAAAGCATGATGAGAGAATGAAAGATGTATATTATATTTAATTCTTCCTTCTTTATCTTCTCGTTGAAGATGATGACTAATGGAGTCGGGGTAGGTAGGGAAGGGGAGGTGGAAGAGGAAGTACGAAGGAGGGTGTATTTAAATAATTCTTTTAAAGAATTTAAAAGTTTGATTATATTCAATCAAGACATTTAAAGATTTTATAAAAGTTTATTGGTATTCAATTAGGACTTTTGTAATATCTTTAAAAGTTAGGTGGTATTGAATTAAAACTTTTACAAAGTCTATAAAAGTATTTTGGTATTCAAAAAGTTATAGATTTTTTAGATTTCTATCAAATGGTTGTTGAGTTTGACAGACTTTAGAAGAAGAGATACTCATATCCAAAGTCTAACCTCATCTTTAAAGACTTCTAAATATTTGAGAAAGAAAGAAGATGAACATAAAGGAAAGATAGAGGAGATCAAACAAAGAAGAGAAAAGAAAAGAAAAAATATATATCTTTCTTACTTTCTCTCTCTCTCTCTCTCTCCAACTCATTCCTCTCAAAATAAAAATCCCAAAAGTAAAGAGAGCTATTATAACAGGTGAGGAGAAAGAAAAATGAGGAAGGGTTAAAAAGAGAGAGTAACGTTATGGGTTCCAAATAGAACCAATTGTATAAATGGAGATAACAAATATTTTAATATCATTTTATTTTTTTTCTCCCCCATAAAAAAATCTCATTTATTATATTTGTAAGTATTAAAGATGTATTTTGTTTTATATTTATTTTTAAATGTAATAAATTTGTTAATTTTGTTATTCGTTGAAAATTATAAATTGTTAGTTTAGTAATAATGACTTGATAGGAAAACGACAATGAACAATTTTAAAATCGAAATTATTATTTTATATTATTGTTAGTAGAAAATGATTTTTTTATGAAATATAAAAATTATGAAATATGACATTTTCTTGTAATAGACTTGGTATGATAAAATAATTCAACTTCAACAATGCCTTTTATTTCAAATTAGGTTGTGACATTGTCATTATATTTTAATATTATTTAATATCATACTCATTTCATCTAAAATATAAGATCTTTGTTGACTTTTTAACAATTAATATAAGATGCAAGATATATTAGAAGTATACAAAAGTTTATCAAAGTCCTGGTAAAAAGTCTATAAAAGTATGTCACTTATTTCATGGAGTCTTTAAAAATAATTTTAAAAGTCTTTAAAAGTCATTAAATTCCATAAACTCTACAAAAGTCTGTTACTTAAAACAAGTATTTAAATTTTTTTATTGAATACACCCTCCTAATTTGACAAAAAAATTGGAAAGGGGTGGAGGAATAACATACACTTGAGAAGGGGATGGAGGAATAAGAGTACTGCTTTGATTAGGTTTCCTTTTTTTCCTTTTTTACGGTAGCCTCCCCTCTCAATAGTGAATGTGAGCAAAGCCACTTATCCATAAAAAGGAGTGTAAAGGTGTTAAAATTATTTGAATTATTCAATACTTTGTTTGAATTATTTATTTTTTTCTATTGTACAATGAATATTGTATTTAATTTTTTTAGTACGTCCAGACAAAATTATATACTTGTTCAATATAGTTTCGAGAGGTAAATTAATAAAAGACCGTTATTCAAATATTTCCGACACATCAATTATCAAATAATTTTTTTATTCAATATTCTATTTTATTCAGATTATTTAAACATTCAGAGCCGTTAATTTTTCAAACAACCCTTAAGACTTTTTAAAATTTCGAGGATAACTCTTATCAATGTTCTTTCTAACAAAATAAATTCAATGATAAATTGCTAATTCGTTTTTACTCATTTATGGCAGGCCTAATGCTACAACATTAAACAAAAATTGCAGTACAATATACCCCATCTTTATCAAACAAACAATTTTTTTTGGAAGTCTCACCAAGATTGAAAATTATATTAACCCACATTATCCTTTATAATAAAAGGAAGAATGGTAGAATGAATATTTTGCATCCAAAAAGTAGAACAAGGCAAGGCATCAACTTAAGGTAGTAGGCAGATGATCAATCATAAAAAATCAGCCTAAATCACATATAGTACCTTTCATTAAAAAAAAATAATACAATAATCAGAACCCACTTATATGATCATTAAGAACCAATTATCAAAACCTTCTTTTTGGGACTAATTTACTCATCGTCATCATCATCATCGTCATCATCATCATCATCATCTCTTCTTCTTTTTCTGCTGCTGCAACCATTTTTAACATTCGTACTCCTCTGTTTACCAACAATGGTGGCTCTGCCCAAACCTTGCCGCCGCGAAGTTATAAGAAAACAGAGCTTATTACTCTGATTATTAAGCTTAAACATCCAGAAAGTGACCCAATCTTGATGTTTCTCCAAGTTATGATCATGGCAGAAATTGACTTAATTCCTGGAAGTAAGCACATGGGCATTTTCTACCCAAAGCTTAAAAACCATCTCATACTCTTTCCCTTCCCAATCAAAAACACTCACCAAAATCCCTATTTTCTTCTTCAAATTTAGCATATCATTTGAACTCAACAAGGGGTACATAAATTCTTGAACATGATCCTTATTTAATATTAACCTGGTTTGATCTTCTTTCGCATCTGATTTTGTCAATTGCAGTTTTTTGATCCAATTTGCAGAATTTCCAGGAAGAAAGAAGCATTGCGGCTGCAGCGTCCTGTTACAGTTCTTGAGGGTAAACACCATTGGGGGCAGTGGCGGAACCCAAACATATTTTTAGGGGGGGGTCAAAATACATCAATAAAAAAATTTATTTATTGACGCTTGAAGAGCTTCTTTCGGTTGTACGAGTGAGATGAGGTAATTATATCCTGTGATTCCCAAATTACTAAATTCCCAAATTGAGAGTCTAATTTTCTTTTCTGAATGTCTTCCTATGTGTAGTAGCAATGCAAAACTATCAATAACAACATCAACAATCATATTTGCCAACCAATTTTGTTCATTTAAAGGAACACCCCGTTTATCAAAGTACTTAATAAGCTCCGGCCGGATCAGCCTCATCAAGACTATTCTAAGTTGGCTTTTCTTTTAAGCATTTCGTTAAACACATTATGAGCCACACTAATTTCATGAGCATTACCTATTTTAAGATTTCTACTCCTTGCCACCAAAACTAAGAACAACCTTTTACTCATAATTCTGCTACATATATCCTCAAATTTTGAACTTTTCATAAAACCAATTATAGATCATTCATCATATCCCCAATTACAATCAAATTACCCAACAATCAATAGACTATCTCAACAGAAAATAGAAGGGGACAACATAAGTTACACAATCCATCACATATTCTAAAATCTAGTGATTCAATTGAAGCTTGGGTTCCTTAATTCAATATAACTTCACAAAAAATACTCTTAATTATTGCTTTAAACCAAAAGATAAGATTAGAGGTTTAAGGACATTAGGTATAAAAATGAAGAACAAGTAAAGATTACTGTTGCCTAAATTTTTAATAGCACTTTACCACGCAAGTATACGCGTTCAATTGTAATATTCAGCAAGCAAGGATATCGTTCCCACGAGGAAATAGACTAATATTTATCAATTACTAACTCTAATGCAATTAATCCTATTTTAAACTACGAAAATTTTGTTTGTGATTTGAAATTTAAACTTAACAAACTAATAATTAAAAATCAAAATTTCACAAGAATAACTGCAGATTTAACAGGTTAAGATTATAACTTCCCTTGGTATTTCATTCAAACTAACTTACTTCCCATTTAAAATAAATCAATTAATATGAATTGTTATCCAAGAATGCTTTATAAATATTCACGCACTTCTTCCAAAGACACGTGAACAAATCCTCCTAAATCCAATCTTTAAGATGCGGAATTACAAGGAACACCCCAGTTAATCAACTCACTATATTCCTATGTGAATCAAGTTAATTAGGGTTTACGCACAAATTCTTTCAATAGATACAAAAGACACATAGGTATATTTCTATCCTACACGCTAATCATATTAACCCTATTCAGATTATATGAACAGATGTTATCATATCCAGATCTCAATCTATACTCCATCTTCCAATTTTATATAGATTATCACAGTAATTGTTGGCCAAACAATTAATCAATAAGCATAAGATATAATAAACAATTCAATAAAAATCAACTTTCATTCAATGGGAAGCTTGCAATTTAAACTACATACCAAGTTCCGTTGCAATCTTAATTAAAATTTAGTTCATGATAATAATAAAGAAAAACATCATCCAAGTTAATAAACCAAACATCCCAGATAGTTACAAAAGATAAAACTAGAAAAGAGAAGAAGAAACTCTGAATTTGCTCTTAAACTCTCTCTTAGATCTTCAGCCTTTGCAATTCTCCTTCGTGTTTTCCTTGTTGTTCTCTCTGCAAATCTCTTGAAAAAATTGATTGATTGCTTGCAAAATTCGATCTTCTCCTTTTTTAGAGTCCTCTCCTATTTGTATTGGTCTCAACCCTCATTCATACTCCTATTTGGCTTCAAAAACCCACTTGGCAGCAGAAAAACGCACATCTTTACGCACTAAAGCGCCTAGGCGCTCAACATAGGCTATTTTCAAGCGCCTAGGCGCTTGACCAGGACCACGTAATTACAAAAATGCCACTCAGCTTTAATTTTCATGATTTTTGACCTTTTTCTTCTCCGAAATGACCAATTTGTCCCTCCAGCTCCAACCTAGAACAAATAAACACAAAACACATAAAAAGATCCTACAAAACAATTAAATATAACAATAATTAAGTTTAATAATATCGAATTCATAGGTATAAAACCTACTCATCAAATACCCCCAAACTTAACCAATTGCTTGTCCCCAAGCAACACAACACAATGAAATAACTAAATATACAATGCAAAAGCAGCTATCTAAATGCCTACATTCCAGCAGTCAAATAGAACAAAATCTATTCATCAAGCCTCAGAGAAATCACAATAAACATGCTAGTACATCATATCAAGACAGATTAATAATTTCCTCGTCAATTATCAAATCTTAACCTGCTATTATTGATATAGTGTGTGTGTGCTTAACATCCATGCTAACTGATATGATGCTAAATACAACACATAATAAATCTCTTTAAAGGAATCTTACAGTTTAAACTCACAAAATTCACGAACAAGCTAAAACCAACTAAAGACAAATATCCACCAAAATTTAAGAGTCTAATCCGGGATACTTATGCTTTATTGTGCTTTACGGGGGCTTTTTGTTCTTTTCCCGTTTTATTGTTTTTGCTGTTTTTTTTTCATATATATCTTTTTTAACCATGACTGTGCAATGTCTCATTCCATTAGGCTAACAGTGCTACCCCTTAGCGAGCTTTCGACCAATGACTCCCAGACCATATAAGACCTTAGGGCGCTAGGTTTTAAGATCCCCCTTCGGGCGTACTTGCTCAAGTAACAAAGGCCCCGAAACAAAACTAGCCACGGTATTATTTTTTCTTTTCTCTTTTTTTAAGCTTATATATCCCAAATTTTTCCCCCAAACTTAAGTTTTTATCTAAATTCAGTCATCTTCGCCTATTCATGTCTTTCATTCATTCAAACTAGCATTATCCTCTAGAAGTCCATTATGTGTCAATTTAAACTCAATCAGTTAACATGGTTGTTTTTACTGTGCTATCCTTATTATATCAGTTTCAAACAGGTACAGATTCAAATCATGACAAGAAATCACATCAAAGTCTTAACAGACAATACTATACTTGTCTACTCAATTCCAAACTCATCACTGGCCAAAACAGACTTAAACTATCTAACGGCTGGAAACATGCAAAAACTACAATTAATATGCCAAAACTGGATAATTTTGGTTTTTTTTTGTTTTTATATGAATGCAAACTATATGAAAAACTATTAACTAAATACTATATGAATGCACTAGATGAATACTACATGCATAAACTGGAGCTGGACAATTACACCCCCAAACTTAACCAATGCAATGTCCTCATTGTATATAAGAAACAAAAATTAAGAAATTAAGCACTGAGGACTTCCCTGAAAGAAAGAAGCTTTATTCCTCGTCAGAATCCTCTTCCTCTTCTTCTTCCTCTTCTTCTTCATCTGGGGGGTATGCAGACAATGGTGGAAATTGGTAGGGAGCGGCACCTGGATTCATGCGGGCAAACATTTCAAGGAATGCTGCACTAAAATTCTGATACACCTCCGATTCCCGCTGAGCTAAACTATCCTGATTTCTTTCCATTCGGTCAAAACCTTCCTGAACTCGAGTGGCCACCATGTCGATCCTTCTAGTTTGATTTCTCAAATCTCGACGGATATCTTCATAAAAATTAGGTGGTTGCTCAGAACTTCCAGCTGCAGGAGGATTGTCATGTAATTGGTGAATAGGCTCGGCTGCAGGCTCGGGAGGAGCAATAATGAATCCTAACCCTCTCGGGTGTGGTATCCCCCCACCCCATACCTTGTACATCTTAATAAGCGAGTGGTCAATTGCGGCTAAAGGAGGCTGTGTAGCTTCCTCGGCATCCCATTTTACCCCAGCTTGTTGACATAGTCCTGTGATCAAAGATGGGTGTGGTAATCCACCTGAGGTCCCTCCTCGAATTGCTTTGTCAATGGAATCATGAATAACTTGGCCCACATCTATAATTTTTCCTGATGCAATGCAGAAAAGCAATGCTGCCCTTTGATTTATAACATCACTCATATTCCTACATGGCATCAACTTGGCACAAATAAAGGCATGCCATGCTTTCCCATAACTGTTTAGTTTGGATGCGGGGAACAAAACAGCCTCTTGTTGATCTGTTAATTTCTATGTTGTTCCAGGTACACACAAGGCTTGAATGATCTCACTGTAGTCTAGCTCGTGTTGTAAATATTGCATGTATCCATTATTGGGTATCGTGTTCAAGCCGTAATAAGCATTTATTGACCCAAAACTGACCTCCACTGATTTACCTCGAACCCAAATTATGTTACCAACATGATCTATTGCATTGGCGTAGAATTCCTTAACAATTTTAACAACCGATGCATCCGGTTGGGCTGTAAAGTTCACCCATCTTCTACTCCCAATCATCTGTAATAATTCCCCATCTTCTATCTCTGGAAATAATCCACGCTCGGGAATTAGTGCTTTATTAGAAAGTACATTGTAATATCTTTCGGACGCTTTAGCACTTGTAAATCTCTTTTTGTCATACTTTTGCGAAGTGCCCGAAGTCTCTCCTCTTTGTCTCTTAGTAGCCATAGTCTTATGTACTAAGTTCTTGCCAACCCAAATGATACTCAATGACTTAGGAGAGCCAAAATCCTCTTTGTGACAAACTATCGAACACTTGGTGTGCACAGATTTGGAACACTATTGGTAGGCACTCCCCCAAACTTAATTTTCACCAATTTTTCCAATTATTAAGCCCACAATACTTCCAAGGCAATACAAGTAACAATTAAGAGTACCCACACCCACTTGAGCCAACACAATGATATAAACTAGCTTCAAAGTACTAACAAAGCTATTATCCAAGTGAATCCAAATAATTTGCACTAAAATCTTGTGTACTTACTTGGGTATAGCCAAATATGATGTTCAATCGAAGTTGGATGAGCAATTTGAGCTTTGGTACCCTTACTTTAGATAGATGTGGCTTGAATGCAAGTTGAATCCCGAATTGGTGAAGAAGGATGACAATATGGAACTTAGTTGCCTTGGTTTGGGTAGAGATTTAGTGTTTGATTAGGATTTGTAAGAGAAAGATTGGTTGTTTAGGCTAGATTAGATGAGGGTTTAGAGTTGTGGTGAGTTAGAGATGGAGTAGGAGAGTAAGAAAGTGTTTGATTTGGAATGGGAGAAGTGTAGCCCGAATTGGGGCTTTTATTTTTATTTTTTTTTCTATTGGAGCGCCTAGGCGCTGGTTAATGTGCTGTCTGGACCGCCTAGGCGGTTGCTTGCAGAAGGCTTGGGACGTGTGGAGCACCTAGGCGCTTGGTTTGGCCTTGGCTGGACCGCCTAGGCGCTTGGTCATGAAAATAGGTACTGACTTTGAGCGCCTAGGCGCTTGATTTGGCTTGAAGAGGAGAGCCTAGGCGCTTGTGCTGCATTGTAGGTACTGACTTTGAGCGCCTAGGCGCTTGGTCTTGGCTTGTCTGGAGCGCCTAGGCGCTTGGTCTGTGTAGAGTGCTTGTTTTGGTGTTTTACGCTTCTTGCATGCCATACCTCCAATAACGTGTTTCCTTCCACACCAAAATTTGCGGATTTGATTAGAAATTTGATATTTTGACGAGTGGACGTTCAAATTATTGAGATAATAAATGCTTGGCCTCCTTTCCTGCAATCAATTTAATCTCTGTTAGAGAACGATGGATGTAACAAATCCTAAACTATAAAATTTTAACCAATAAATAAACTAATAGTAGAGAAAATTAATAAAAGTAAAAATAGCAAATAACAATAAAAATTCCTGGGTTGCCTCCCAGTTAGCGCTTGGTTTATAGTCTTCAGCCTGACTTTCTCCTCTGTTCTAATCAGCAAGGTTGACCGATGTCTTTTCACGATCAACACAACCCCCATAGTAGTGCTTCAATCTTTGACCGTTGACTTTAAAATTACGTTTTGAAATCGGGTCATCCACTTCTACAGCTCCATGAGGATAGACTTTTATAATTATAAATGGCCCAGACCAACGAGATTTCAACTTTCCAGGAAACAGCTTAAGCCTTGAATTGTATAATAACACTGTTTGACTTGCTTCAAACTTTCTTTCCAGTATTTTCTCATCATGCCACCTCTTAATCTTTTCTTTATATAACTTCGCGTTCTCATACGATTGGAGTCTGAATTCATCCATTTGATTCAATTGTAAGAGGCGCTTCTCCCCCGCGGCAGATATATCAAAGTTTAACTTTCGAATTGCCCAATAAGCACTGTGTTCGAGTTCAACTGGAAGATGGCATGCCTTCCCAAAAACTAACCTGTACGGAGACATTCCTATCGGAGTTTTGTAAGCTGTACGGTATGCCCATAAAGCATCGTCCAACTTGCTAGACCAATCTTTCCGACTAGGATTCACTATCTTCTCGAGGATTCATTTCACTTCTCGGTTAGATACCTCGGCTTGACCACTTGTTTGTGGATCGTAAGCAGTAGCTATCCTATGAGTGGCTCCGTACTTAGCGAGGATAGCTGAAAACTGCTTATTACAGAAGTACGTTCCTTCATCACTAATGATTGCGCGAGGAGTGCCGAATCTAGAGAAAATGTTCTTCCGAATGAACTTAATCACAACCTTCGCATCATTGGTGGGCGATGCTATAGCTTCTACCCACTTCGAAACGTAGTCCACCGCTAGAAGTATATAGGAGTTACAGAAAGATGGTGGAAATGGTCCCATGAAGTCAATTCCCCAAACATCAAACAATTCGACTTCCAAGATCATATTAAGTGGCATCTCGTGTCGCTTTGATATATTACCAACTCTTTGGCATCTATTACATTTTAATGAAAACACACGGGCGTCTTTAAAGAGTGTTGGCCAGAAAAATCCACATTGAAGCACTTTAGCTGCCGTTCTTTCTCCCCCAAAATGTCCACCATAGTCAGATGCATGACATTGGTATAGAATATTCTCCATTTCAACTTCCGGGACGCACCTTCTTATTACTTGATCGCCACATTGTTTAAATAAAAATGGCTCATCCCATAAATACTGTTTCACATCATGGAGAAATTTCTTCTTCTGCTGGCTTGTCAAATCAGGCGGAAACACCTTACTGACAATGAAATTTACATAATCTGCATACCATGGTGTATCCATCCTTACCGCAAATAGCTGTTCATCCGAAAAAAATTCGTTGATCACTGTTGTGTCATTTTTCTTTAGTTCTGAATTCTCTAACCGTGATAAATGATCAGCAACCTGATTTTCTGTTCCTTTTCAGTCCTGGATCTCCAAGTCAAACTCTTGTAGCAATAATACCCATCTAATTAATCTCAGCTTTGCGTCTTTCTTTGCTATTAAGTACTTAATTGCCGAATGATCTGTAAACACAATCACCTTTGTCCCAATCAAATATGAACGAAATTTATCAAATGCATAAACAACTGCTAATAGCTCCTTCTCGGTAGTGGTATAATTCAGTTGAGCATCCGTCAATGTCTTACTAGCATAGTATATAGCGTGAAAAATTTTATCTTTTCGTTGGCCAAGAACTGCACCAATCGCATAGTCGCTAGCATCACACATTAATTCGAATGGGATATTCCAATCTGGCGCTATGATTACAGGTGCGGTAACAAGTTTCTTCTTCAACACATCAAAAGCTTCTAGGCATGCTTGATCAAAGTTGAATGGGACATCTTTCTCCAAAAGATTGCAAAGTGGTTTTGTGATTTTGGAGAAGTCTTTTATAAATCGTCTATAGAAACCAGCGTGTCCCAAAAAACTTCGAATACCCTTTACAGAAATTGGTGGTGGCAGGTTCTCAATGGTTTCGATCTTAGCTCTATCAACCTCAATTCCTTTTGATGATACTCGGTGACCCAAAATTATCCCCTCTTGCACCATAAAATGACATTTCTCCCAGTTTAAAACCAAATTCGTTTCCATACACCGTTTGAGCACGAGGGTGAGATTTACTAAACAATAATCAAACGAATCCCCAAAAACTGAAAAATCATCCATAAATACCTCAAGATTTTGTTCAACCATATCAGAAAAAATAGCCATCATACACCGCTGAAACGTTGCTGGCGCATTACATAACCCAAAGGACATTCTGCGAAAAGCAAAGGTGCCATATGGGCATGTGAATGTTGTTTTCTCCTGATCCTCGGGTGCAATGGAAATCTGGTTATAGCCTGAGTATCCATCCAAGAGGCAATAATACTCGTGCCCTGCAAGCCTGTCCAACATCTGATCTATGAATGGTAGAGGAAAATGGTCTTTACGAGTGGCCTTATTCAACTTCCTGTAATCCATACACACCCGCCAACCAGTAACTGTTCGCGTTGGGATCAATTCATTCTGCTCATTCGCAACTACTGTCATTCCCCCTTTCTTTGGCACGCATTGAACCGGACTTACCCATGAGCTATCTGAGATAGGGTAGATAATTCCCGCATCCAACCATTTAATGATTTCCTTTTTAATGACTTCCTTCATGATGGGATTGAGTCTTCGTTGTTGTTCAATAGTCGGTTTCGCTTCGTCTTCCAACAAAATCTTATGCATACAAATTGACGGGCTTATCCCCTTGATATCTGCAATAGTCCATCCAAGAGCAGTCTTGTATTGTCGAAGTACCCTTAGTAGCTTTTCTTCTTGAACCTTGTCAAGTGATGCAAAAATAATGACTGGCAATGAGGAAGAAGAACCAAGGTAGGTGTACCGGAGGTGATTAGGCAATGGCTTAAGTTCCAAGGTAGGCGGTTCTTCTACGGATGATGTCACCTTTTCATCTAGCTTTCCCCGATAATCCAGAGGTTCAAATTTTTGTAGACATCGTGTGAACTTCGGAGTTGAATCTAACATTTGGACCCATTCTATCACAGTTGAATCATCAAATAAATTTTCACTAACCAATTCGGTTTCAAGAGGGTTTTCAATCATATATTCACTAAATACCTCTTCAGTTGCTTCTTCAATTAGATCAACTCTTAAGCACTCTTCCTCTTCCTTCGAAAATTTCATAGCCTTGAAAACATTAAAAGTTATTTCTTCATCTTGAACTCTCATTGTTAACTCTCCCTTTTGTACATCAATTAATGTCCTTCCAGTGGCTAAAAACGGTCTTCCAAGGATAATGGGTATGTCTTTATCCTCTTCGTAGTCCAACACAATGAAGTCAGCTGGAAATATGAATTTGTCCACCTTCACTAATATGTCTTCCACAATGCCCCTAGGGTATGTCACTGATCTATCTGCGAGCTGTAGAGAGATATTTGTTGGCTTTGGCGCTGGTAATCCCAACTGAGTGTAGATCGAAATTGGCATCAAGTTAATACTTGCCCCCAAATCACACAAACATCTGTTAAAGAACTGGGGCCCAATCGTGCACGGTATTGTAAAGCTACCCGGATCCTTCAACTTCGGTGGTAACTTTCTTTGCAGAATTGCGCTACATTCTTCTGTTAATACTACAGTTTCGAACTCCCCTAGCTTCCTCTTTCTTGCTAAAATATCTTTCATAAATTTTGCATAACTAGGCATTTGTTCTAAAGCATCTGCGAATGGAATGTTAATTTGCAGCTTTTTGAACACTTCTAAAAATTTTGAAAATTGTCTATCTAATTTCTGCTTTTGAAATCTTTGAGGAAACAACACAGGTGGTACAACTGTTGTTTGCTTATCTTCTTGTTGTTTTGTCACAACTTTTTCCCCAGATTTACTTTCCGAATTTCCACTCTCTTGTTCACCATCCTCAGCAGAAATTATTTTCTTGTGTCCGTCCAAATCTGTAGTCAACTCCTTCCCGCTTCTGAGTGTAACTGCCTTACAGTGCTCATTTCCACCATTCCTTGGATTTTTCTCCGTATCACTAGGTAAAGAACCTGGAGTTCTAGTATTCAAAGCATTAGCCATTTGCCCCATTTGATTCTCAAGATTCTTGATTGCCACTGATTGGTTTTTCGTTGTGGCTTCAAACTGAGTTGCCAATCTTGCCAACAATTCTTCCATTTGTGATAACTTATCAGGTTGATGAGGTTGTGGGTGTTGTTGAGTTTGTTGATGTGGCTAAAATCCAGGTGGATATGTTTGCCTTGGAGCTTGGGCTTGAGCATGTGACTGATTATTACTCCAAGAAAAATTCGGGTGATTTCTCACTCCTGAATTGTATTTGTTTGAATAACTGCCCTGCTGCCTGTTATAATTGGAAACAAAATGGACTGATTCAGGATTTATTGCACATTGATCACTTGAGTGGTTACCCGCACATATTTCACATATCGTTTCCATTTTCTGAACTGGTTGTACCCCAAGTGCATCTATCTTCTTTGTAAGAGCAGAAATCTGAGCTGTCACTTGAGCTGACAATGCTGTCATCGCATCCACTTCATACACTCCGACTGTCCTTGGCTGAGTTGTTCTTGCTGTTGGCCATTGGTAATTATTAGCTGCCATGGTTTCAAGCAACTGATACCCCTCATCACAATTCTTGGCCATAATAGCTCCTCCTGTTGCAACATCTATACTCGATCTCACTGTGCTGAATAAACCGTTATAAAAAGTTTGCACCTGAAGCCATTTAGGAATCCCATGGTGTGGACATTTTCGCAATGAATCTTTGAATCTCTCCCAAGCTTCATATAGTGATTCTGAATCGTGCTGAACGAAAGAGAAGATATCGTTCCGCAACTTTGCTGTTTTTGCAGGCGGGAAAAACTTTGCAAGAAATTTCTGGGCTAGATCATTCCATGTAGTAATTGAGCCTGATGGTAGTGAATGGAGCCAACTCTTAGCCTTATCTCTGAGAGTAAATGGAAATAGCCTTAGCCTTATTGCATCCTCTGACACATTATTGTACTTGAAAGTATCGCAGATTTCTATAAAGCTGACTATATGATCGTTCGGATCATCGTTTGGTAACCCTCCAAACTGACATGAATTTTGAATCATCTGTATTATCCCCGGTTTTATCTCAAAACTTGTAGCAGTAATGGCAGGTCTCGTAATACTCGACTGAATTTCAGTAACCCGCGGCGTAGCATAATCCCGCAGTGCTTTTTGCTCTTCTTCAGCCATAGTATCTTTCTTATCAAGTGCTTCTTTGGTTTCTTTAACCCACTTATACAACTGCTGAAATTTTTTCTCGATGTCGTCCTCGTGAGGCAATAAATCTGGCTTCTTCGATCGCGTTTACATACACTAGTCAGGGGCACCTGAATAGAACAGAACAGAAAAAGTTTAAATTAAGATTAACGCTATAAAATTCAATAATGACAAAATATTAAACTAATTTCCCCGGCAACGGCGCCAAAAACTTGTTGCCTAAATTTTTAATAGCACTTTACCACGCAAGTATACGCGTTCAATTGTAATATTCAGCAAGCAATGATATCGTTCCCACGAGGAAATAGACTAATATTTATCAATTACTAACTCTAATGCAATTAATCCTATTTTAAACTACGAAAATTTTGTTTGTGATTTGAAATTTAAACTTAACAAACTAATAATTAAAAATCAAAATTTCACAAGAATAAATGCAGATTTAACAGGTTAAGATTACAACTTCCCTTGGTATTTCATTCAAACTAACTTACTTCCCATTTAAAATAAATCAATTAATATGAATTATTATCCAAGAATGCTTTATAAATATTCACGCACTTCTTCCAAAGACACGTGAACAAATCCTCCTAAATCCAATCTTTAAGATGCGGAATTACAAGGAACACCCCAGTTAATCAACTCACTATATTCCTATGTGAATCAAGTTAATTAGGGTTTACGCACAAATTCTTTCAATAGATACAAAAGACACATAGGTATATTTCTATCCTACACGCTAATCATATTAACCCTATTCAGATTATATTTACAGATGTTATCATATCCAGATCTCAATCTATACTCCATCTTCCAATTTTATATAGATTATCACTGTAATTGTTGGCCAAACAATTAATCAATAAGCATAAGATATAATAAACAATTCAATAAAAACCAACTTTCATTCAATGGGAAGCTTGCAATTTAAACTACATACCAAGTTTCGTTGCAATCTTAATTAAAATTTAGTTCATGATAATAATAAAGAAAAACATCATCCAAGTTAATAAAGCAAACATCCCAGATAGTTACAAAAGATAAAACTAGAAAAGAGAAGAAGAAACTCTGAATTTGCTCTTAAACTCTCTCTTAGATCTTCAGCCTTTGCAATTCTCCTTCGTGTTTTCCTCGTTGTTCTCTCTGTAAATCTCTTGAAAAAATTGATTGATTGCTTGCAAAATTCGTTATTCTCCTTTTTTAGAGTCCTCTCCTATTTGTATTGGTCTCAGCCCTCATTCATACTCCTATTTGGCTTCAAAAACCCACTTGGCAGCAGAAAAACGCACATCTTTACGCACTAGAGCGCCTAGGCGCTTAACATAGGCTATTTTCAAGCGCCTAGGCGCTTGACCAGGACCACGTAATTACAAAAATGCCACTCAGCTTTAATTTTCATGATTTTTGACCTTTTTCTTCTCCGAAATGACCAATTTGTCCCTCCAGCTCCAACCTAGAACAAATAAACACAAAACACATAAAAAGATCCTACAAAACAATTAAATATAACAATAATTAAGTTCAATAATATCGGATTCATAGGTATAAAACCTACTCATCAATTACTCACAAATCGGGAGGGATAACCGGACTGCCGGCTGGAGGCTGGAGCTGTGGAGTAGTCAGCGGTGGCGGGCGGGCGGCGGCTAGAGTAGTGAGTAGTGGCGGCAGAGGCAGGAGTAGTGGAGGCGGAATCGCAGAAGAGGGAAGAGATGCAGAGTTACGTTTGAGTTAGTGAATGAAGTCTGTTCTGTTAAGCAATAATATTTTTTTTATTTTTTAATAAAACGAAGTCGTTTTAAGTTATTATAAAAAAATGAAAGAAACAAACCAGTTGCAGACTGCAGTCAGAGAACTGGAGAATAAGTCGGACTCGGAAGACCGGAGTAGTGAGCTCCTCACCGGCGCCTGCTGACTGGCGGCTTCCCCCCGTCCCCTCGTCCTCCCTTCCTACCGAGGTCAGATGCCCCCTAGTTTCGCCTCTGATTGGGGGTGGAGAATTTTCTTGATTTTGAATTGCATTCTTCTTGAATACCCATATATGATAATGATTGAATTAATTGACGGGTGTTTGAATTTTTTTTCTCTTATTCACATATTGTTAAGTTAGTTGATAGTTTTTCTACTTTTTCTTGACGATGATATCAAGAACTCTTAGTTCACTTGGAAAGTAAAATCTTAGTTGTATAATCATAGACAGAAAAATCTAAGTTATAATTGATGAGTGAGTTTTATACTCAGAATTGAGTGTATTTGAGCTTAATCTTTTGGTTGATTTTTAAGTGTTATGTGTTTATTTTATACATTTTATGTTATTTTGTTGGCTATGACACGACATTGGCATGAAGAAGCAAGGAAAAGCAATTCAGACATCTTTTGGACTAAAATATTCAAGTAAATGCAAGAAAGAAAGATTGAAGGGCTTTTAACAACAAGTTGGATGCATGTTCTTGGCTTGAAACTTGAATTGTATTGTAGATCTACTTCTTATCTTTTCTAAACATCTTGAATCATCCAAATCAGAGTTCGGATGTGAGAGTTATGACCTTTTTATCAACAAAGATTAAAGCTCAAAGTTGTCCTGCTTGTAATTTACATAGTAGCCTCTTCAAGCCAAATTTAGATCTTGATCCTGTCAGAATCTATCAATTCTCAAAGAATGAAAGTTATAGATCTCGTCAATATCTTCGATTTGATAGTTAGAAGGCCCCGTAACTCCTAGTGGATCAAAAGTTATGCCTGTTTTACCAAAGGACGTCCCAACAGAAAATTGATCGGCGCGGGGCGCGCCAGAAATGAACTAAGAGCTGCGTGGGGTGCACCTAACCATAAGATTTTTTGCTACTGTAGCACGGGGCGCACCCAAATTGTCTTAGGAGCAGCGCTGGGAGGGCCGAACGGTGGCGAGAGAGTTAATTTGGGTGTTATGTTGTCCAAGTTGAGCTAAAATGGGATTGTTAGTTGCCTAACTTACTAGGGTTTTCATTAAGACTATAAATACTAGATTATAACTTGGATTTGAGAAATTTTTCTAGACTTTTGACTTGATATTCATGGAGAGCCATCTTGTGGAGACTTGGAGTTTGCATTAGAGAACATTGAAGGCAGAGATTGAAGCTTGAAGATTAGAGATTCCTCGATAGAGTTTTTCTTCTTCTCTTAACTTCATTATCTGTACTTATGATGATATTTAATTTTGATCTTCTTGTTTCTATTATGATGATGAACTAATTTCCCAACTAGGGGTATAATTGAATATTTTACAATTCAATAATTCAATAATTATTATTTTCACTTGTTGATCCTATGGAGTTGATTATTATATTTTGTGCTTAATCTATTAATTATTTAGCTAGCAATTAATTTTATATCTTTGATGAAATTGAAAGAGGAAATCTTAGATTAGATCTGAATATAATAATGTATGGATTTGTTGATTCTTGTTAAGAATAACATAATATTGTATGAGACGAAAGTACTTGTATGCCATGCGTAACTGTGTTAGGAGTTTGTGCTTAATGAATCTGTTTTAAGTGTCTTGCACGAAAGTAGCAAAATAATTGAAATATGTCTTTTTATTAATCATTGACACATGTTAATAAATTGATAGGCAATCCTAGTTGGCAACTCACTGGATTAAATAAGTGGAAATATGGTAAGGAGATTATTGTAAAGCAATTGGGGAAATTATATTCCTATGTCTTTATCATTTGGTAATCAATAATTGTTAGTTAATTGATTTTTATTTTCTTTTAATTAAAACAATTTCACAAATCAATTGGAGTGACTGTTTAAGTGAATTTAAATTGATAAAAACTTGGTAATTAGATTAATTGTTAGGAACTGTTCTTTGTGGGTTCGAAACTCTTCTTACTTCTTTATTACTTGATTGACCGTGTGCACTTGCACGTATTTGTCATTATATAAATCGGACAACATGTTTTTGGCACCGTTGCCGTGGAACGGTTCTAATAATTATTTTTTTTTATCAATTTAGTTTATTTAAACATTTTCTTTCTTTCTTTTTGTTTTATTTTTTGTTTCTTTACGAGGTACATCATGGCTAACTATAATTATCAATGGCCTTATACGAGAATGACTCAACCAAATGCGACAGGGATATATGAACTCGATGAGTTGTCATCACAGATGGAGACACTTTCTGTGATTATTGTGCTGGACCCCATCCAAGTCATCAATGCGCCATCAGTTTCGAGTCAATACAGCACGGTGGCAACTTTGGTGACTAATCCAACAATTATTCCTATCCTAACAACTATCAGTAGCATTGGGAGTATCATTCGAATTTCTCTTGCCAATAACCACCCCACAACGAGAAAAGAAACCATAACTAGAGAAGCTTCTGATTAAGTACATAAAAGAGAATATGGTGAGGAAAAATAATCAGGAAGTAACTCTTAGAAATATAGAGAATCAGATGGGGCTATTGGTAAGTGCCATTAAAATTCACCCTCAAGGTGAATTGCCAAGTAACATGGTTCCTAAAACTGATGGAGTACTCGAGTCGATAGTTATTGATGCTGAAAAGGAGGAGACAAGTGGGGAGCAGGAAAAGGAGGCCGGCGAAGATCCAACCTTGAGTTCCATAGTAGATGAGCAGATTTTTATAGTGTCCCATGTACTTTCTCCACCAAAGCTCAAGGCTCCGGGCAGTTTTGCAATCTCATGCCTAATTGGTAGTCATTCCATAGGCAAAACTCTATGTAACATTGGAGGCAGTATAACTTTCCAGCCATGGTGGAATGAGACAAGGGTCCATGAGAAGATGGATGACGATCTAGTTGTGTTCAAGAAGATTCAATTTAATATTCCATTAACAGACACAGTGGAACACACACCTAGTTACTTGAAGGTCTTAAAAGAGAATCTATCTATAAAGAACAAGCTAGGTGAATTTGAAACAATGGCACTTACTGAAGCAGAGCCCTGAAATGTTACATTATTATTGATGGATGTAGGGTTCCTCAATTTATGAAGGGGAATTGGATAAAGAGTTGAAGAAGTCGGGCTGACGACTCTAAAACAAGCGCTTATTGGGAGGCAACTCAAGTTTAATTTTTTAGTTTTTGGTTTTGTTTTATTTCATTAGGTTTCATAGTAGTTAATAAATTTGCATTTATTTAGGATTTAATAAAATTGTTTCTATCATGGTTTTATAGGTTATTTAAGTCAAATTCAAGTGTGGTACCCAATTTGTTCCATGTGCCTAGCCTATTCTCCAAACCAAGTTGACAAGGATGAAGATTACTATATTTTTAGGGAAGTTCTCTGCTTTACTTTATCCTTTTTTCGACCATTGAGGACAATGTCTAGTTTAAGTGTGGGGCAATTTTAGTGTCGTATTGCATATAGTTAGTTATTTGCATTGTAGTTCGTTATTTTTACGTATTAGCATTGTGTTTTTGCATTTAGTGTGCATATTATACATGGTAGTACTTGCATATTCATATATGTGTTGTATTAGTATATGTTCATGTAGTATAACTGCATTTTTGCATGAATCTATGCGATCGGTTGGTGTGCTCTTAGCTTGACCAATGATGAGATTTTTATTTTATTTTAATTTGAACAAAATTGATAATCGGTGCTTAACTCTAAATTGAGTTATGATGGTAATCTAAGTTTGTTAGAAGCTTGTGTAACTGGTTAGAACATAGATTGCTTATTTTAAATGATTTGGATTAAAGGAGTTCATAATTATCTTCCGGGGAAAAAAATTAAAGTTCAAATGTTAATGACATCTGTAAATGTTGACAGGGAGGCTAAAAGAAACTAAATAAAAAAGTTTTGAGGAATCTATGAGGCATAAAAAAAAGAAAAAAAAGAAAAATATTTATATATGCATTATTATATTGAGTTGTTTGGTTTTGTGGCTTTTACTACTCGGATAAGTAAGCCCTAGGGGTGTTTCTACACCCAGAACCCTAAAACCATCTTGTTTGGGAGTCATTGGTCGAAAGTTCACTAAATGGGTAGTTCTGAAAAGCTTAAGAGAATCAGACATTTCACAGTCAAGTGTTAGCACGGGATGGAGCATAAAACGCAATCATGAAAAAATAAATTATGAATAAAACTCCATAGGGACCCTCAAGCATAGTAAGTATGTGGTTTTGGATGGAATTGTTGTGTTTACAGAAATAGTTGCTTTGAATGGTGAGTTTTACCTCTTAAGAAGTAAATTATTAAATCTAGTTTGATATGTAGTTGGTTGGAGCTACTAAACAATCACACACACACTGCATGGGTAATGATGGGTTTAGATTGCCGGATTGATTCCATTTATTGGTTTGCATTGATGAGATTTTCTGTTTAAGTTTCTTGAGGATATCTCATAGGCTTGTTGCTAATATTCATACTGATTTTTTGCCAGAATTATAGGATTGTAGAGTATAGTTCACATTTGCATCATGGTTGTTTTTATGTAGTATAACATTATTTTGTTTTGCTTGAGGACAAACAAAAGTTTAAGTTTGGGGGTAGTTGATGAGTGAGTTTTATACCCAAGAATCGAGTGGATTTGAGCTTAATCTTTTGGTTGGTTTTTAAGTGTTATGTGTGAATTTCATACATTTTATATTATTTTGTAGGCTATGACACGACATTGTCATGAAGAAGCAAGGAAAAGCAATTCGGATATCTTTTGGACTAAAATATGCAAGCAAATGCAAGAAGGGAAGATTGAAGGGCTTTTGACACCAAGTTGGATGTATATTCTTGGCTTGAAACTTAGATATTATTATAGATATACTTCTTATCTTTTCAGAACATCTTTAATTGTCCCAATCGGAGCTTGGATGCGTGAGTTATGACCTTTTTATCAACAAAGATTAAAGCTCAAAGTTGTCCTGCTTGAAATTTACATAGCATCCACTTAAAGCCAAATTTCGACCTTGATTTGTTCAGAATATGTCAATTCTTAAAGAATGAAAGTTATAGATCTTGTCCATGTCTTCGATTTGATAGGTGGCAGGCCCTGTAACTCCTAGCAGATCAAAAGTAATGTCTATTTTACCAAAGGACATCGCAGCAGAAAATTGACCAGTGCCGGGAGCACCAGAAATGAACTAAGAGCGGCGAGGGGCGTGCCGGACCATCAGATTTTCTACTATTGTAGTGCGAGGTGCACCCAATTTGGCCTAGGAGCAGCACTGGGTGCGCCGGACGGCGGAGAGAGAGAGAGAGCTGATTTGAGTGTTATGTTGTCCAAGTTTAGCTAGAATAGGATTGTTAGTTGCCTAACTTGCTAGGGTTTCCATTAGGACTATAAATGTGACACCTTCAAATTCGGACACTCATATCTCGAATTTGGTTTGTCACGTGATAACTCTAATAATAATTCAAAATTTCACACAACGGAAAATAGAATAATTTTCATTGTCATAACATAAATATTCTCATCCCAAAGTCTCATAATCGTTACTACAACATTTCAATAAATAAACTTAAACGTAACTTAGTACGTCATAATACATAAGTCTTATTACACCATGATAATATTAAACTCTTAGCGCAAAAGAAAAAAGCTATTCCGTAGCCTAGCCCTTACCCTTGTCCTTGCCTGAGGGTTCACCACGTTATGCCTTAACTAAATATTTTAAGGGAAACATATATGAGCACAATTTGCCCAACAAGTAATATAACAATAAGGGTGACAGTTATAAGTTCAAATCTCAAGGGTATAATAGTGAATAATAGTTCAAGAATTATAAATAATTCTCAATAAGTGTCGCTATGGACTGAAAGATATCAACCAGATTCAAAGAGTTAATCATGTCAAGGTTCAAAAATAATGAACACTGAGCAGTCACTAGGGACTAAGAACTTGTACCGGAATTAACATTATTATACTAAAAATCCAATATAAACAAGTACAACAGGTGATCAGCCTAAGCACCTTACGTTATGCATAACATTTAAACATGCTAGTATGTGCGCACGTCGGTTCCCCGACAATTATATAATTTCCCCTTCAATGATGGTTGTTTATAACTGTAAATTTATAAGAGTCTGCACCAAGTCAATTGGTTTGGATAGCTTTCTAACACATTATAATAGTCTAGCCGAATTAATGACTTAGACAACCTTTATAATGCATTTAGGAACGATAAGTTCAATGCTTGGAACAACATCGAGATATACAATAAATTTCTAAATAGTAATAGATATTTGTTCGAGGTAAATATGGTCGATATGGCAACAATTCGGATTATACAATATGTAAAGTGTAAAGAGTTAGGGAACTTACATTCAATATGAAAATCAAATGAAGTTAGAGAACTTGCATTCAATATAAAAGCCAAATGAAGTTAGAGAACTTGCATTCGATATGAAAATTAAATGAAGTTAGAGAACTTTCATTCAATATGAAAATCAAATGAAGTTAGAGAACTTGCCTTAAGCGTAGTTTTCTAACTTTATAGCTTATCAACACTTTGAAATCCTACTGTAACGTAGTTATGTATACAACATATTTATTAGTTACTCAACTCTATAAGTAAGTAATCTCATTCATGTTTGATCACATAACTCAATGACATACATTTATCCCTATCTTAGTAACGTAAATGGAATGGCACATTAGTATTCTATCACACCGCGTAGCTATATAATCATCATCTACTATGTTTGTAGAAAAGTAATACGAAAGTAATAGAAATATTTAGATTCTTGATTGCACATAGCCATTATGTATTAGAACTCTTTAAACATCATGAAAATCATGTATTATGACTGAAAGCAATGTAATATACAAGTTACAAGTTTACAAATTATAAATAAACCATCAGACCAAATTGTAGGAGGGTACAGCTGCGCCTAGTTAGGCTTAAAGATGGCGCAGCTGCAGTGTCCCCTGGCCAGACCAGAGTGGAGCTTTGCTCTTCTTGGATCAGTCTCATTCTAAGCATACATAGATATTGACACATAGAATATACGCCTATGAAAGGGTCTTGCATGAATTTACAATCATCCCACGTTCATCTTAGTATGTTAGAGTTTTAGTTTGGGATTTCTAATGAATTAAGGCCAATTAAGGGCATGAAATCATAAGGGATACTATGTTTACTATGTATATATATATGAGGTAGTCATGAAATCAGTTAGTATGAATGCTCACAAAGGTTTTCATCATATACACATATTTAGTCTTGTCCATTCTTTGAGAACTTGTATGAAATCATGCTCAAATGATCTTATGTTATGTTATACTATATGGATGCACATATAGGTCATGATTAGGGTATTAGTATGCAATCTTATACGTTTAAAATCTGACCATGACAATGTCTATAGTAATAGTTTGCAAAATGTCCGAGTCTGTCTTTAGAATTCATTTTAAACTTAACCCATACATTCAAGTTATACCAAAACTTCTTAGAATCACATCTCATGCATTCTTAGATCATATCTACAAGTCCACCAAGTCAGAATATACTCCACATGACATTCATGAATATTAGGCTCAAGTAGGTCAAGATTTCCTTTAGAAAGGCATCTATCTCAACACCAAACAAGTTGGATATAAATCAAGGGGCTTAAGACTTCAGGTCAGACATATATTTATGCATATCTAAGTCAAATTAACTTGTTAAGATTTATCAGTTCTTTAATAGAAGCCAAAATTTCTAATTGGTGCCCGACACAGCTGCGCTGTTCTAAACTTCAGGGAGCGCGTGACTGCGCCCCTACCCTAGACAGTCCAGAAGAGCCTTTGTTTCGGCAGAAATCCACCCAATTCCAATTTTCTTCATTCTAAACATGTTTAAACTTATTCTTAGAGGTTCCATACATGCATATAAACTTCATAAACACATTGATAAAAATTCCCAATCAAGTTTACAAGAATTTATGAGAATTTCTATAATTTACCATGCTTGGAATTTAGAACATAAAGAAAGAAGTTTACCTTCTAAGAAGCTTAATTCCTACTCTCTGCAACTCCAAACTCCTTATTCAACTAAGGAACTCACCCTCTCAACTTAGAATTTATCAGACAATCACAACAACAAGAAAAATGAAGAAGAGGGCTGTTATTTATAGAGGATTAAGTGACCAGTTATTGACTTTACATTAGGGCTTGAATCCATGAGGTAAGAAGAAACCAATGGTTAAGGAAGAGTTGGCCAACCATTCTCCCTCAACCATTTCCATAGCCATGATAACCTCCTAGCTAACCATTGTTCTAAACTTTGCATTTCACGTAAAGGAGAGTGTAACACTGTTTAGGGTCACTGAATTTGGGACAGGCCTTTTAAATCTCAGCATCTGGTTCCAATAGGCTTAGTTTAGTTTCATTTTGGTTCTCTCATGTGATTTTAATGTACGAATGTTACTACATAATGAAATGTTAAGGATTATATATGTACTTATATCATATAATCCATGTACATTGGGTTTTTATAAAATAATATATAATGTAGATAAAATAATGCAGTTGTGTATTATTAACATAGTATTATCCATAATTTTGTTATTATTATACACTTCACTATTATAATGGCATTCAATACTAAATGGTTATTTTCTAAATTTAACCTCCTCATGAATTTCCTGATGTGCACAGTTAATTAATTCTTTCTGTATTAGAATACCACACATAATTCTATTTTGCTACTCAGTACTATATACCATTCAATTTACTTTTACCACATGATTTCAATAATTTCACACATTAATATAATGTTCCACATTGTATTCTAAAGTAATAAACCAACTTTCCAGATCTGGCCACTGGCGCAGCTGAGCCAGTTTGCACTGCAGGAAGGGCGCAGCTGCGCTGACCCCTGGCAGTGCCAAACTGGTTTAGCTACTTGCCAGTTCCAGTCTCCATTACCAATCCAATTTCACATAGCATATAATAAATCTCAAATAGATAATACTATTAGTAAAAAAGCTTATTTTATATTTCATACATGAAATTACTTTATTACTCAATCATATTCAACTGCTCATAATAACAATTAATTAAGTAATATAATATTTATTAATCTCTTCTTATTAAAGCATTCCCTTACTAATTCACCCAATGAATTTCTTTGTCTTTCATTATGCCACACTAGACAATCCTCCTAAGCTTAAAATTAAGCTTTTCATTAATTCCACCATAACACATAATTTTCACATACTTAAATTTAATAGAATTACTGTACCCCATACCACAACAATATTTGTTAATATTCAAATAAATATTAAACTTTTATTAATATAATTATTAATAATATTCAGAAAATTCTCGGGTATTACAATAAATACTTGATTATAAATTAGATTTAAGAGACTCTTCTAGACTTTTGACTTGATATTCATTGAGAGTTATCTTATGGAGACTTGAAGTTTGCATTGGAGAACAATGAAGACAGAGATTAAAGCTTGAAGATTAGAGATTCCTCGATAGAGTTTTTCTTCTTCTCTTACCTTCATTATCTATACTTATGATGTTATTTAAATTTGATCTTCTAGTTTTTATTATGATGATAAACTAATTTCCCAATTAGGGGTACAATTGAACTTTTTGCAATTTAATAATTCAATAATCATTATTTTCACTTATTGATCCTATGGAGTTGATTATTATATTTTGTTCTTAACCAACTAATTGTCCAGCTAGAAATTAATTTGATATCTCTAATGGAATTGAAAGAGGAAATCTTAGATTAGTTATGAATATAATAACGTATGAATTTGTTGATTCTTGTTAAGGATAACATAACATTGTATGAGACGAAAGTACTTGTATGCTATGCGTAACTGTGTTAAAAGTTTGTGCTTAATGAATCTGTTGCATAAAAGTAGCAAAATAACTAAAATAGGTCTTTTTATTAATCATTGACATATGTTAATAAATTGATAGGCAATCCTAGTTGGCAACTCATTGGATTAAATAAGTGGAAATATAGTAAGGAGATTATTGTAAAGCAAATGTGGAAATTATATTCCTATGTCTTTATCATTTGGTGATCAATAATTGTTAGTTAATTGATTTTTATTTTCTTTTAATCAAAACAATTTCACAAATGAATTGGAGTGACTGTTTAAGTGAATTTATTTTGGTAAAAACTTGGTAATTAGATTAATTCTTAGTAACTGTTCTCTGTGGGTTGGACACTCTTCTTACTTCTTTATTACTTGATTGACCGTGTGCACTTGCGCATATTTGTCATTATATAAATCGGACAACAGTAATCTTAGTTGGAAACATTAGAGAGAAAAATCTTAGTTGTGTAATGAAGGGTTTATATATAGAGAGAAAGTAGTGTTCACTTGGAGAGTATATATAGAGAGAGAAAGTAGTGTTCAATTTGGGTAAAATGCAAATGTTGCCCAACGTGGACATTTTCTAATTATTTTCTAAAAATATTGTCCAGCCCAGAATTAAAACTCAAGTCAAAACCCACAATTTAAAATCTTGGTTATAAGACCACTCAAGCACCACAAGCCTAGCTGTTAGTTTTACTCAAGGATTAACCTTTATAACATAACAATTTCTTTCCCCTAGATTATTAATAGACAAAAGACAAATGTAAAGACAATCAAATCTCTCTCAATATTTCATTTTAGTTCAGTCTTTATCTTTCTTTATACCTCTCACCTGAACATAGAAAAGCTAGGGTTACTAACTTTCGTCAAATTAGAGGTTTGTACTGGTTATTAAATTGATAAAATGATCTGAAAGATTATTTGTGCCGGGGAGATGGTGTAAGTGTTTTGAAATCCCCCTTTATTTCCTTTTATTTGTCTATTGATGTCGACCCTTTATTCCCCCTTCATCTGTCTATTGTGGCCCTTTTATTGCCCTTCGTCTGTCTATTGTCGTTGCTTTAATCCCCTTCACCTATCTATCGTCACCCCTTTAATGAAATTTGTCTGTTTGTTATTATATATTTGCTTTATTTGTTTGGGTCTTATGTTGTGGTCCTACTGTTGTCTAGGTAATAATTATATATTGTCTCCTATGTATTTGTTGTCTGACTTTTGGTTCCATAGTCAAGCATTTTGTTGTAGATTATTGGTGGTGAAACTCAACCCTAGATATTATATATTATATTATTTCTATCCGTAACTTTTGTCTTTTGCTTCCATTGTCAAGCATTTTTTAGTATAGATGCCTGTTATAATAATAATAAAAATATTTTTTAATTCATGTTTATGGTATTTTATTGTAGATCCTTGGTAGTGGAACTCCACCATGGGGGTTTATTTGGGTTACATCCTGTTTTCCATTATGATTTTGAGAAAATTGATAAGTTTCAAATCCCTTATTTTTAATTGAATTTTGAGAAGCTGAAGACAAAGTACGAGGGTTTTGGGTACAATGATGTCATTGGTTTATATTACAGATTGCCTGAAAATATATTTTGTGGGAATTTTAAAAATCTTGCAAATGATGATGACCTAAATATAATGTTGGATGATGTTGTAGGTTATGAATATGTTGAGATTTATCTTAAGCATGATTGTGAAGGGGGTAAACATGCTAAATAGGATACATAGACTAAACAAGGTAGGATAGGGATAAACATGCTAAAAAGGTTAGTTTGTCCACTGATATTGGTCATGATAGTGATGTTGTGGTGGAAGAGGACTCAAGTTCTTCTAGTGATAGTGATATTCTTGATGAGGAGGAGGAAGAAATATTTCTAACTGATGATGAAGAAGTAAAGGAGGCAAGAAAAAAAAACTTGAGAATATAAAGAGCATAAGAAAAAAGTAAAACAACCAAGAATTGTCGTTCCAGAAATTAATGATAAACCAAACATTGAGCAACACTAAATAGCTAGCAACCAAGAACTAGAACAAAACATTGAGCAACATGAAACAGGTGGTAATACTGTTGAGGGTGACAATACTGTTGAGGTATAAGAACAAGATTCTGAGAATGATGATGATGATACTAATGATAGTGAAATAGATAGTGATAATACTGAAACTTATGACTCTGATCAAGTAGAAAATGACAGCCCTGAGGAAGCTGACTCTGAGGATGATACACTTGTATGGAGGCAAAACCCTTTCCCAATGTATAACCCCAACACCAAAATCATGGAGACAAAGTTAGAATTAGGAATGCTATTTGAAAACAACAAAGAATTTAAGAGTGCAGTCATTAATTGGACATTAACATAAGGTTTTGATTTAAAATTTGTGAAAAATGAAAAACTTAAGGTCAAAGGGAGGTGTATGAATAAAAAAACATGTCCTGTGAAAGTATGAGGAAGTAAAGATCAGTTTTAACCAACTTTTCATCTTAGAACAATGAGGAAAAGACACAGATGTTAAAAAACGTTAGTGAGTAGGCAAGTTAATGCTAAGTGGTTAGAAAAGAATTTGAATACAGAACTTAACGAATTCAGGAATTAGAGGTTGGTTGATATTCAAGCTTATGTTAAGAAAACCTTTCTAGTTAATGTGTCAATAGACAAATTTTATAGGGATAGACAGTTTGCTTTGCAAGAGTTGATGGTGAACATGAAAGAACATTATGTCAAGCTACATAGATATATTAAGGAGTTAAGAAGGTCAAATCATGGGATTACAATTGAATTGTATCAAGTATTTCATTCTGGTGCCCCTGGATTCAGAAGACTTTATATTGGATTTAAGGCTTTTAGAGTTGGTATGCTACCTGGTTGTAGGAACATAATTGGACAGGATGGTTGATTTCTAAAAGGGTGTTGCGGTAGGCAGCTTTTAAGTGATGTAGATTGAAATGGAAACAACCAAATGTTTCTAATCTTTTGGACAGTTGTAGAGGGAGAATATAGGGACTCATGGGAATGGTTTCTGGGCTTAAAGATGAATTGAAGTTAGAAAATGGTGAAGGGTGGACCTTTATTAGTGATCAACAAAACGTAAATATAAACTTATTATTTCTTATGCATATTATACATTAACTTATTATGACTAATACATGTTATTCATTAACTTATAGTGACTAATACATGTTATATATTAACTTATTATTTGTGTTTGTATTACAGGGATTAGAGGATGCATTAGCTTATCTTTTTCGTTTCTTAGAAACTAGAAATTGTTTAAGGCATATTTATGCCAATCTGAGAAAGAGGTACAGAGGTATATCTTTGAAGAAAACTTTCTAGATGGATGCAAAATCCACACAACTAATGTTAATTTTGAGAATGAGATGGAAAGAATTAAGGAGTTAAATGAAGGGGCTTTTGATTTCTTGATGTCTAGGAATCCTAGGATATGGTGCAAGACATTTTTCAAGATTGATACAAAGTGTGACATTGTGGACAACCACCTATGTGAGTGTTTTAATGGGTACATAATTCAATCAAGAGGCAAGACATTGATTGAATTATTGGAAGGCATCAAACAACTATTAATGTCCAGGATACAACAAAAGAGAGATATAACCATCAACAAGAAATGAGACATTTGTCTTAGGCCAAAAAAAAATTATTCACAACAACACTGATGAATGTTGCCAATATGTTGTGTTATACTGTAGACACTAGAAATTTTTCTTTCCTTGGATTAACCTTTCAGGAGGGTAACATTGTCATTTCACTTCGGAGATAACTCCGAGGTAGGGCAAAAACATCATTTCACCCCGGTGTTAACCCTGAGGAGACATCAAGGTACAACAATGCCCAGACACGACATGAACCGAATGAGGAATGCAAAGCTGAGGATGTGACCATAAGACGTCTCCGCAACAACTAATGAACCGCAAGCTCTCAACGACGAGCAAATTGGTGACCCTCGGGAATTGAATGATACCTTTTATCTTATTGCATCATCTTTTCAAACTCTAATTCAGTCAGACTTGACCTTATTTTGCAGCCTTCCATAAAGACTTTCTGAGATTTTTGGGTATGAAGCTCAACTTTTATTGGATCGAGACCGAAGGCAAGAACTTCGAGATAACGAGACCCATGTGGCCCAACCTCAAATGTACCTGCTCCAACCATAGGTACACCTAAGGCTGACTCGGATGCCTTAAGTCAGCAACAATTTATTATTTCAAAATATGCAAGAATATGGAGCTAGAGAGAGAAGGAAAAGAGAGAGAGAGCTCGGGTCTTGTATCTTTTTACCATGTTTCATTGTTTGATCTAGTATATCATACATATTGAGTGTTAAGATTGATATAAGTTGACCCCGAGCAAAAAGAAGCTTGTTCACGTGTTCCCCAAGGTGAAAAACACTCACTTTGGCCACTTTATTTGAAAATGTTGTTATAAATACTATGTCGATGTGATATAGAAATATCTACCGGTTAAACTTGATGTGTTACATATATATTTCATATTAGTTGGTAGATATTGAGGTGCTTATTTTGTGCATATCTAGTTGTTAATCAGTTATTTGACTAGATTTACCTAGATCTAGCACTTTAAACGGTTATGAAGCATAATGTTCTAACCTATATGCTAGATTGGCTTAGATCTATGGTAGATCTAGATGTTTTATCGCTTTTGGTCAGTCCCGATCACTCCATAGAGCCTTAGATTTGTATCTATAGGTGAGGAGGTCCTAATGGCTCATAATGGAGATTTCAACTGATGAAATCATCTGTTATTGAGTTTAGGATATGTTGTATATCTATTTTGGCATAATAATGTCTAAAAAACCTGGGTTTCAGATATACTGAATTGATCTTAACTAGATTCCCATAATGGACTTTTTATTTAAATGTAATATTTAAATACTGCAAATCGCTGTACATGTAATATTAGATCTTAAAACGAGTTCAAGGGGTACGTCTCAAGAATTCGGATTTAAGAACCCGTGATAGTGAAAATCATGTTTGTGGGAGTTCCGATTCATCGAGATGGCTTTCATGCTCGATGATGATCCGACCTCTTTTTGGCGCTTTATTATGTACATTATCACCCAAAACAATTTTACTATTATATCAAAAAGAGCTTTCATGCAGAATAAAGCGATTTGGGTAGATCATCTAAGAAACATAAAGATAAAAGGAAGTATTAAAGGTCCTCGATTACTATTCGGGCGAAGGATTTGAAAATTATGTTTTTCCAAAATATCATTCAAAATGTATATTTTGTCTTAAATGAAATTTTCGCTAAATCAAATCCTTCGTACATAGGTGAAAAAGAGGAACAACAATACTTTTAAACAACACAAATAAAGCCTAGAAAAGACTTAAAAATAAAAGCACTAAGCACCATAAAACACACACACACACACACACACACACACACTTTATGCATAGGAAATGAATAAGATGTGATAACTGTGTTTTCATAGAAGTCGGGGGGTGCCTAATACATTCCCATCACTTAAGCAAGCCCCCAAACTCTATAAATCTCGGGTTTCCAGACCAATCTTATGGAGTCACATATTGGACCATATTGCGAAACCCTTTAAAATTCTGATGAGTTGGTACATCCATTTAAACCATACTAACTGGCGCCTCTGTCTAACTTGGTCCAATCATCAACATCAATAAAATCAAACTTTGGTAAAATAAGTCGACTAAATGTCATTATTTTCCTAAAACCCCACCCTTTAATTAAACCAATTGACATATTGAAATAAAGGGTAAAAAAGAAAATAAGGGAAAAAAAATAATCAAACAGAAAAAGAGAATGATCTTTGCTGGAGACTACAGAGGGCTTAAGCCGCGTTTAATATTTTTGGTTTCCATTTTGTATTTGCATTTTTGTGTGAATGATCTTTGTAAGTGATAAATGTCTCTAATCTTTAAGTGTTTTATATTAGTGTCTCACATAATGTCATCATATTTCATCCGGTGAGGACGATGAATGTATGAATGTATGTTATGTGGTACCTCCATTAGGAGGCAAACCTGTCAGTTATTTATTATTGGACTCTAAAGAGTGTTCTCTTGTGAGGCTCATGAAAGGCACCACTCAGATCCTCTCCAATTGAAAGATGGATGTCTTCATCAAATAAATTACGAAGATCTGGGAACCAATTTCAAAAAGCCCGTGAGAGTAACCTAAGATAGGTCAACCTCTGATAAACCAAACGCACATGATGTCTCTTTCTACCCTGTTAATTCTCGAATATACAAATGCCATCCATCTTAAAACTGTCATTTGTATATCTTTCTTATCTTGTCATCAAGACAACTAATCCCTTGTTTTGTAAGAAAACATTAAAAAACCCTAAATTGATGCATAGCATATCATGAATCCATACCATATAATATTATCAATATTAAACTAGATATTAGTTTTGTGTATATTGGTCCTAGAACTCGTTTCTGATCCAAAAAGGTCCATTCTACACCAGTCAAAATGGCCAAAGGCAATTCATCAGAGCCTATTCATGTATCTCAAGAAAAATTCATGGAGTTCAAAAATCATATTGCTGAGATGACCGTATTGTTAAAAGAACAGTGTAAGGTAACTCTTGAGCCCAAACTGAAAACTCCAACTGAACCCTCTGTGAAAGGAGAGATGCAAGTACCGGGAAAGAATAGGGATACATAGATGTCTACCCCAGTATCCTTAATCAACATCAGTTCGGCCAAAGAGGCCACAAATAAGAATATGACAAAAGAAGTAATAAACCTCCGAGAAGATAGAGAAACTAGAGATATCCGGAAGAAAGTTAGACAAATGGAGGATGATGCTATCCGATCTATTAAGGGGACAAGATCCCATGGGAGTGTTAAATATTCTGATTTATGTATCTTCCCAAAGGCGAGATACCCTGATAAATTCCAAGTCCTAGAGTATGAAAATTATAATGGACTGAGAGATCTATACACCCATTTGAAGGTCTACGTAGGTGATCTGGGATCATATGCCGAGGATATGAACCTCAGAATGCAATTATTCCAAAAAGGCCTTACTGGTGAAGCCGGAACTTGGTATTCTTGGATTGATAACTCCAAGGTTCATGGTTGGGAGGATCTAACCCACGCTTTCGTCAACCAGTATAACTTCCAATCCCAAATGGCACCTGACCGTTTCCAAGTGACCAAAGTTAAGAAATTGAGTACGTATAGGGGTGCAGGCATATGGCAACCCAAGTTAGCCCACCAATGGATGAAGGTGAAATGGTATTGACTTTTATTGACATCCAAAAAGCTTACGAGCGAGTCATAGTAGGAATAGGCAAATCCTTCTCCAAAATGATCAAACACGGGGAAATGGATAAAATGAGATTAAAATTCGACAAAACCAAGGACCTTGCAGCCTTGGAGGCAGTGGCAGAGCATATACAATCGGGAAATTACTCAAACGCTCCAAAAAAAAGGTACCTAAAATGAACGAGGAAGATGTTTCTTTAATCTTGCAAGGGCAATTATCAAGCAAGAGAAGTAATCCACCTATACAGAAGTAAGGTAATTACTCTATAACTGTAAACATTTGAAATCCTACGGCATCAAAAGTTGGGGAAAACAAACGAAGGAATATTCACTCCCCTGGGGGACTCATTGGAAAATATATTTGCATTGCTGGTAGCATAGAAGAAGATCACTGAGCTTGCTCCACCTGCTGACCTTAATGGAAGATAATTTGATCCCAGTAAGAAATGTGCATATCATTCTAGATCATCGGGGCATGACACTCATAACTATTGGACCTTAAAACATAAGATTTTAAACCTAATTGATAGCGGAGAGATTTTGGTAAAAGCGCTAGAGCAACCCAATGTTAATAACAATCCCTTACCTCATCATGATACAAAGGTAGTCAACATGATCAGTGGAGCAGGTCGAGAAAACCGCAAGTATTTGAGAAAATTAGGAGAAGCTCCTGTGATGACTGATCCTTCTATATGGGGTTACCTGGAAGAAAAAGATATGATGGAATAGAGCTTGGCCTCAATCAAGGTACATGATATACACATTTTTTATACATTTTAATATTCTCATATTTATTATTTTATATGCTTATTTTATTTAAATTATATATTTTATTTTGTTTTGTAGAAAATAACATTTATTTTTCTTGGGGAGAAAATAAAGGATTTATATCCAACTTTTAAAGATGGAAAACGACTCTTGGAGGATTACCGTATAGAGATTGAAGTGAAGAAGGAAAGAAGAGGAAAAAAGGAAACAAAAGTATCCAAGTTCAAGGAATCTAAATTAGGGCACAAAGTTATTTTCTCTATAAAGAGGTCTCTTATTTTAGAGAGAAGGGTATTAGGTATTGTATTAGTTTAGGTTAGGAATAAGATTAGATTAAATTATTTCTTTATTGTACGTTCATTGGATAATCGTTAATTAAAGGGAGTTTTCTTATTTATTTTTAATTTTCTTCTTTTCTTTATTTTAGTTAGTTTAATTATTTTTCATGTCTAGCTAATTTATTTAATATAGGATGAAAATGAAATTAAATAATTATTCATGATAATATTTTTCATCTCTTTTATTATTTATGCTTTTATGTTTAATTGATTTCGCCTTTATGTTTCATTATTGAAATACCTTCGTTTTATAGTTCTTATCTGATTTTAAATTAATTAAGACATAATGCATGTTTGCTCAAAGAAGTTTTGATGGGTTATAGTTAATTCTTAAATTTTTATAGTCTGTATTTGCCCACGTTAATTGTAAAATTACTAAACTAAAGGGAAAGGAGATCAAAATCATAGTTGAGTTATAAAAATAGAAGAGATTGAATTATATGTTATGTTTATTATTTAATGGATTCAGATTCCTAGATTGTTTCCTCATTATTAGTTTTCATATTCTAGTTAATCAATTTTCAATCTTTATTTCTAATTCTCCTAAAATAGATATTAAGAATACATTAAAATTAATCTAGTCTCTATGGGTTCGACCTGTACTTGCTAGTTCTTTAATTCGACACTGTGCACTTGCAGTACATAACTTTATCACATTAGTACAAGTGGACCAATTAACAGAGCTAGTTGTATACCAACATCAGTTGACTTGTCAGTTGATCAATCAAGTCCTACAAGGGCAGATCAGTATTCCACTTCCTAAGGTGATCCCTTTTCCAAAGAGAGATTAGATTTGTCTCCAGGATCAGAGCAGATGGATAGAAAAGATAGCAAGGGAAGCTAGATTTCACTTTCATTTGGAATTTATAGCCAAGCAAAAGTTTACTCCATTGGGGCAGTCTAAGGAAGAAATCTTGCAAATGTTGATCAACGAGGGAAAGATCACGGAGTTCTCACCACCCCGAACCCTCGGTCAAAGTATTTCAACCCCAGTAGGACATGCCTTTATCACTCAAATGCTACTAGACATGCCACTGAGGAAAGTTGGATCCTGCGTCATCTCATTCAAAATTTGATTGAATCAAGAGATTTGGAAATGATAGAGGCTGAGATTTTCCCTGATGAAGAGATAGTGTACCCTCAGAAGGTGAAAGGTTCAAAAGAAATGGTGCCAGTTATCACTTGCGTAGAAGGAATTTCCTCCCTGCCTATAGCCATCTGAGGATTGTCTAATATAGGAGATAAGACTTCAGTGGAACTAGTTGCGCTAATGCTGGTGATGTTGACCCATCGACCGAAGATCTCTATTTTTAGTCTGAAAAAGATTCATTGGAATTACGGAGAAGGTATAAGGTCGGGGATCAATTATACCGTAGTCCTGCCAAAGGATAACCCATTCTGTCTCCTAGGGAGAATAATGGAGACAATAGCTAAAATCATGGGAAAAGTTGTAAGGTTTTATGAAAATCATAGACGCAATCAAATTAAAAAATTAGCGAAAGCAAAGTAAAATCAGATTTTAAAATTTTTCACAAACCATTTACCCGAATTATCCTTTATGCATATTATTAATTAAAACGAAGAACAAGATGTTGTGGAATTATACCCTTGTAGATACAAGCTTCCACAGGTACAAGTTCAACTCCTACTTCTCCGCGATCTCCTTGAATCTCCAGGTAGATTCCTTCCTTTGATCAATGTTAGTCACCCAAGTGTATGAACTCTACAGGTGATCCACTAAGGAAGAATAATTTTCAAAAAGAAGTGTGTATTAGCTCAACCCCTAATTTTTCCTATCTCTATAGAAAAAAGGGGCGTATTCTCCAACAATTGGAATCACGTATATTTTTGATATCTGATATAAGACTCCTCTTATAAAGATATCAGGTAACCCTATTTAATATAATAAGGTATTATTTATTTAATTAAACTTCTTTAATTAATTGGGCTCCCTAATCTTATTAGGAATAATTAATTAAACTCTTTTAACTATTTTTGCCTCCTAATCCTATTAGGAATAAATGAGAGTACTTATATTAAATTAATTCCTGAACTTTTTTAGAAATTAAAAATAATAATAATTGCAATAATATTAATAAGACTCCTCTTATTAATTTATATTTAATATTTCCAATATATTAAATAATAAATAGTAAGCTATTTAATTTATTCTATCACCATAGATTAAATTAAATATACTTAACTTATTATTACGATTATACCATTAACTTCTTAAATAATTATTCTTCCTTTTATGGTGTGACCCTTTAGGTTCTCCATATTAAACTGGCTGTGAATAAATCAATCAGAACAATTCTAATCTTATTTAAATAAATAAATTAAACTATTAATTTACTTAAATAAATAATATTTATTCGACAATAGGGATAAGCCTCCCAAGAGATCAACGACTTTAAAGATAATATAGATTTTAATATTTATCATAAAAGAACCTTTGAGTAAATAGTTACAGTACAATTCAATCATTCCACCATACAATGTCCCAATTAAATATAAGATATGGAATTACTGTAAAGTCTTATTTTATTTAATTATATATATTTCGATTCTTAAATGCACAACTCCTAATGAATGCAAATTAAAAACTACTTTCTAATTTCATTCCACCTTGGCCAAGGATTCTTGAGTTGTCATTTATTGAATCACATATGACATTTCTCTTCTTTTACTAGAAGTGGTAGATTCTTTATTAATCATTCATTATCTCCATATATAAATTATTACACCCAAGCATATCCTTTGATATACTCTAAGAGTCTTAAGGAATAAGTCAAATTTTAATTCATTATATAGAAGATACTATAATGATCTCAAGTCTAAGGATCATTTGTACTACTATCACTACAGGAATTCCTATTGACATGCAAGTAAAACTCCATTAGGTATTCCTTAGCGAGTCATGTTAATATACTTATTCTTCAATAAGCACCTACATACTTGCTTTAGTGTCTCCACACAAATGATAATGAGATCAATCATCCTCATCCAATGAGCAATCAACGTATGCACTGACCTATCCGGGTTCACTAGTCCCCATTTTAGTAATCCATTGATTGAGAACATTTTAGTTTTAAGCTATCTAAGAATTTAGATCTCATTAGTATGATCTCATTTGTATGATCTTATCATGATTCTAAAAGCATTGCTTAAACTATGGGTTTATCACATATTATTAAAACAGCACCATGTAGATAATTAAATGCCTTTAATAAATAATTCTTTTATTAATAAATAAATAAGATTGATTACAAAGTATATGCTTTATCATCATACACGATTGGCTTGTATGCATACTACTTTCAATCTCTCACTTGCACTAAAGCCAATCGTCGTGGTATCTCATACACATCTTCTATAAGTGACGAACAAATTGTTGTTGTGTTAACGCTTTAGTAAATGGATCTGCAATATTGTCTTGTGAGTCCACACGCTTCAGGGTGACATCTCCTCTTTCGATGATCTCTCTGATCAAATGAAATCGTCGCAACACATGTTTGGATTTCGGATGAGACCTGGGTTCCTTAGCCTATGCTGTAAGATGCCAACTTTTTATGAATAAAGATTTAATTTTTTTTTATTATTTTGAATAATAAGGAGTTGATTTGATTAATGTGGTTAGTTATGGGTAAAATGCACAAATATTTTAAATAAGCAAGTGGTTATAAAATACTCATTGTTGTTGGGGAATATTCGTTTGGTCGTAGAATATTCTTGTTGTCCGGGAATATTCGTACGACGGTGCAGTCATTTGTGGGCCCCAGAATGGAAAACTGTCAGATGAAGAAAACGACAAGTATGAGTTTTTTTTATAAATAACGGCGTAGGTGTTACCGTTAACACTGTTGGAATACCCGTTGGTTAAAATACAATAATACGCGATATTGCACAGTAGCACATAATATTGCACAAATTATTTATTCTTACGTAAGAAGTCACTACTCAATAATTGTTACAGTAATTACTGTTCAATATTTTATTTTATTAATTCAATAATTGCTACATTGATATTTTATATTATTGATTCAATAATTGTCATTACACAGTATTTCAAATTATCAGATCAATAATTTATATTATTTGAATAATATTATAAGATAACATTATTGGCAATGTCTAAGAAATTTCTATCTAGAAAGGGTTATTTAATTACGCGCTAGTAAGGATAAATCTTTACCGGAAGACCCCTTCTTTCCTGGGAATGACCTGGTTGTCAATATTGTAGTTCTGTAATATTATTTGTGAATAGTTAATTATTGATTTATATGATAAGAAAATATTTATTTTATGTGGATATAAATGAACGAATTAATGCTGAGATGTTTTATCAGTATTTTGTCAGAATAGAGTTGTTGAAAATCATCCGTATGTGAATTTCAGTCATTTTTTGTTTAGAATTTGGAAAAACTTTCTTCTACAAAGTTGTAGAGAATTAAATTTCCTATGGAATAGACATAAGATTTGAATTTTTCTGATTAAATGGCTATTTATTATGAATTATTGAAGTTTCAGAATAATTGATTTTTAGAGTTATAAATATTTTTTAAAGAAAAACATTTTTTATGTTGGTGGGCCCCACTGGTGTGCTGATGAATTTGGTCAAGTGGTGGGCTTGATTTTTTTTATAAAATATTATTTTATTAAATTTTCTGCTTTTGCGTTCTAAACATTTCCCTATAAATAAGGTGCTTAGGTTAGAATTGAAAATCACACCAGAATATGAAGTTTCTCTCTCTATAATTTCGAGCATATTTTTGTGAGTATTTAGATACTTTGAGAGTTTATAAGCAGTGCAAGTTTTTTTCAGCATTATATCCGATATTTCAGTCAGAAGTACTATTCGTTTGAGATAAGGGATGTTATTTTTTTCGTAAATGATATTATTTCTTTTAATATCATTATACCGAAATATTGATATGAATTTTATTATGAAATTTTTACCTTTTCATGTCGAAGTTACTATTCGTGTATACAGTACTATTCACGTATATGACACTATTCACGAATACGATACTATTCATGAGTACTATTCACGAAGTATGATTTTTCTTAAAATTTTTTATCTTTTTGTGTCGGGATTACTATTCACGTATACGGCACTATTCACATATATGGTACTATTCACGAATACGGTACTATTCACAAAAAAATTAAATTTTCTTTTCTTTGTCCAAGATGTCTATGATGGTTACTATCTTTGATTGTATCCATATTTTGATCTTCATTCTTGAATTTTGCTCCATAATTGATTATTATGGAGTATTTTTGAACTTGGATAAACTAAAGTACGAATCCCTAATCTTTGTTCTTTTATCTTTTTGGATTCGTTTTCTTGAAAATATTTTTATCATCCTTAGTTCTAAATGGTGATATAACTGAATATCTTTGTCATGTAGTGCAAAGATGAATGATTACCTGATGAATATCTTTAGCCCGTAGTGCAAAGATGGACAGGTGTTGAGATGAACATGACCAACTGGTGATACGAATGAATATCTTTGGCCCGTAGTGTAATAATGAATATTTGATTTAAGATGTATATTGATTGATGTTATAGGGATAAAATATTGATGATGGACTTTTAAATCATAGAAGATAGTAAACTTCATTCTCTACTTAACTCTTCTAATGAATTACTATTTTTGCTGCGAATATTGATCTAAAACTTGTCCATTATATTTTATCTGATTTATTGAAGGTTAACGATAATTTATTTTTTATTATCTCAGTCATAATATTCTTTACTGGGCTAGTTGAGCTCATCCATTTCCTTTTTATTCCATTTTCTTTTCAGGAGGCGAGAATATAGCGGGAACTAGTCGGGGTATCGAGTGATGGTTCATGATAGTTGTAAGACCCCAATTTTTTTTAAATAAAGATGATTTTTCTATAAATATCATTTTTGAATATTATGAAATGAATTTGATATAATGTTATAGTTGTGAGTAATATTTATAAATTTTGCTAAGTATGTAAGTTGTTATAAAATATTCGATTGGTCGGGGAATATTCTTTTTGTCGGAAATATTCATACAACGACACAATCGTTGGTAGACCCCACAATGGAATTATTGTCGGATTGAGAAAATGACAAAAATATTTTATAAATAACGGCGGAGGTGTTATTGTTAAAACTGTTGAACTACCCGGTAATAAAAGTACAGTAATACACGTGGTTGCATAGTAGCACACGATATTGATTATTGATGCTTACGTGAGAAGTCACTCATTTATACTCAATTATTGCTACAATAATTGCTGCATCATATCTCTAATATTATTGATTCGATTATTATCACAGTATTATCTGCATTATATGTTATATTATTAAATCAATAATTGAGACGAAAAAGTTATTCATATTATTAAATTGAAATATTTACAATGTCTAGAAGTTCTTTCAAGGAGAGGTTTGGTCACCTAATTGCGTGCCAATAGGGAGAAATCCTTATTGGAAAGCCCCCTCTTTCCTGGGAACAACCTAGTTGCTAAATATTGTGAGTTATAATATTAATGATGAATAAGTTCGTGTTGATTAAAGATGAATTTGATAGTTTCATTGTGTTGGGATTATTTGTGTTAGTAGAAATCGACATCTATTCCGATGATAATTGATGTCTGGAGGTTATATTGTTCAAACGGGTATTCGGGAAACTTTTTGTGTCAGAGTACTATTCACGAGTTACTATTTACGAGTTACTATTCACGAGTTACTATTCACCCGGTCACTATTCACTATAGTATGGTGCATTCGGGTATTTGGGTACAATATTATTCCATGAGGAGATGTGCTAATTTTTCAGACCGTTGGTTGAAGTTATATTAGTGAATCAATATGGACCGCTGGTGGAAAGTTATAATAGTGAATCAATATGGATCGCTGGTTTAAAGTTTTAATAGTGAATCAGTATGGACCGTTGCTTTAAGTTTTAATAGTATATCAATCTGGATCGTCCGTTTAAAAGTAAATGAATCTGGACCGTTCAGGAATTAGTTACTATTTAATCCATTCTTCTATAAATAGAAGTGCATTCCTTCATTATTTCTTACGAATTCATTGAAACTCTAGAGAGAGAAATTATAGAGAGAAAGAAGAAGAGTATTCTACTACTTCACTACTTCTATATCTAGTTTCTTTTACGGTAAGGGGTATTATTTCTTTTGTATTCATGAAGAGAACTTCTATTATTCCATCTTTATTATTCTATTGGAATAACCTGTATATGCAGACTCCCCTATACTTGGTGAAATCTTTATGTTATTCCATTCTTTATTATTCTGTTGGAATATCCTGTCTGTGCATTTTACGTCGGACCTGGTTCTATATTTATTATTCTGTTGGAATAACCAGCCTGTGCTATTTATCACATGCCTGGTGATTTCTTTTGTTATTCCATTCCTTATTATACCCAGTTGGTTAAATTTTTGACTTCTATACTCCATGAAATTAGTGAAATATCCTTGATATTTGCGCTTCATCCAGTATCTTTTCATGGAAATATTCTTCGAGCATTCTTGAATTTTACTCTACAAAGAAGTATCATGTTGATAATTTGGACGTTATTAGTTTCTGGATAAATTAATTCGTGAACTTGTTTTATTGAATTCTTATATCATTGTCATCATCCTCATGTTTATATTTTTTTAAAGTCATCTGTGGCCTGTAGTGCATAGATGGACTTGGTATGATTATGACCAGGGATTATTTGGTATAATCATGATCGTAATGTTATAAATGATGTGGTAAAAGTCCTCATTGGCCCGCAGTGCATTGATGGACAGTTGTTGGCATGATCATGACCATTGATGAATACATGAATATCCTTGGCCCGTAGTGCATGGATAATTTGTGGTCGTGACCCTAATGAATATCCTTGGCCGTAATGTAGGGATGATGTAGATTAAGCTGAGTCTCAGCGATAAAAGGGATGAAAAACTTTTTAAATCATAAAAGATAATAGATTTTATTATCTACATGACTCTTTTAATGGATTGCTTATTCTGCTGCAGTTAAACTTGTTGTCTATTGTATTTTATCAGTTTAACATTGTTGAAGGCTAATGATAATTTATCATGCATTATCTTAGTCATAATATTTCTTACTGGGCTAGTTGAGCTAACCCTTTTTTTCACTGTTCTCTTCAGGAAATGAGAACGTAGCAGGGACTAGTCGAGGAACGGAGTGATGGTCCAGATGATAGTATTAGTAGTCGTCACTATTCTATTAAATAGTGTGGCAATAAATGTAATGAGGACTTATTCTAACAGTGGATATTGTCTAGAAGACAATATTTGTATTAAAACTCACAACTTTCTTATTGTATATTAAAGATTGTATTTGTATTCTGCACCATGTATCTGGCGACCCAAGATGGGTGATGTATACCTATTTTGGGGGCGTCACAATAGTTGTTTTACCAGTCCTCACTATTTTGTAAAATAGTGTATCAATAATTATAATGAGGGCTTTATTTGAGTTTGGATATTGTCTAAAAGTCAATATTTGTATTAAAACTCATAGTATACGTGTTGTCGTATTTTGCACGACAATTGTAATAATGAAGTTGTAGTTGTTTTCTATACCATGTATTTGGTGACTCAAAATGGGTTGTGTGGACCTATTTTGGGGGCTTCACATGCACAATATCTTCGGTGTTGTCATAAAATAAAGGTATTGGTCCTCTAATGCTAGGAATCACACTAAGTTCGGTTATGAACTTCTTCATCCAAACAACCTCCTTTGCAATTTCACTTGCACCTATGTACTCTGCCTCTGTCACTGAATCAACAACTGTTTGCTGTTTGGAACTCTTCCAACTCACTGCGCCATCGTTTAAGGTAAATCCATACCCTTAAAAGTTTTTACTGTCATCTTGGTCCGTTTGAAAACTTGACTCTGTAAAGCCCTCTAGTTTCAATTCAGACCCACCGTAGACAAGAAATACATCCTTAGTTCTTCTTAAGTACTTTAGGATATTTTTCACTACCTTCCAGTGCTCTTCTCCCGGATTCGACTAATATCTTCTTGTTACACTAAGTGCTTGAGCGACATTAGGTCTAGTATATATAATACTGTACATGATAGATCCTATTGCTGAAGCATAAGGAATCTTACTCATACGGTCTCTCTCCTCAGGTGTCTTTGGAGCCTGTTTCTTGGAGAGATGTATTCCATGGCTCATCAACATGAGACCTTTTTTGGAATCTTCCATGCTAAATTTCTTTAGCATCGAGTCAATGTACGTTCCTTGGGATAAGCCAAGCATCCTTTTGGATCTATCTCTATAAATCTTTATCCCCAAAATATAGGATGCTTCACCTAAGTCCTTCATGGAGAAATGTTTAGATAACTAGATTTTAATCGATTGTAGCATAGGAATATCATTCCCTATTCGTAATATATCATCAACATATAATACAAGGAATGAAATAGCGTTCCCACTAACCTTCTTGTACACACATGGTTCATCTTTATTTTTGATAAAATCAAACTCTTTGATTGTCTCATCAAAATGGATGTTCCATCTACGAGAAGCTTACTTCAATCCATAAATGGATCGGTGTAGCTTACGGATTTGATTTGTTCCAACCTTTGAAACAAATTCGTTTGGTTGTCTCATATACACATCCTCCTCAAGTTTCCTATTGAGGAAGGTCATTTTCACGTCCATCTGCCAGATTTCGTAGTTATGGTAAGCTGCAATTTTGCTTTATATCAATTGTTGTAGGAGATTTGGTATGAGATGTGGTGCTATATATAGAGGTGGAATAATATGGTCTATTAGTGGATTGAAGAGGTGGGGTAATTAATGTAGTTAATGTGGTAATGGTAGTAGTGGATGGAGGTTATGAGGTTTAATGGAGATAGTGGGTGATTGGTTATGGGAGGAGGTTACCTAACTTCCACCTTTGTCTCTTGAATTTTTGGACCCCCACCCCAGCGGGGGGTATTGCTCTTGGAAGGCCCGCCCCAGCGGGTTATGCCCCTGCTAGCTGAGTTTAGGGACCCCTACCCCAGCGGGGGTTGTAGTGTTAAAAGGGCCTGCCCCGGCGGGCTATGTCACTGTCAGACTCCTTGGTTTTGTTTCAATGTAACTCACCTCTGCTTCAATATAATGCTTGATCATCCTTTATCCATCCTGCGTGACATAAAACATGAAGTTTAGTGAGTTGTTTTTAACATGAAGTATTATTGAGAGATTAAATAGACTTTCAATGTATGCTACTAACTATTAATTGAATAAAAACTATATTGTAACGACTATAAATGAAAAATACGATAATAAACTAAAGATTGGGTTGCCTCCCAATTAGCGCTTGATTTTAAGTCGTTCAGCCTGACTACTTCATGCTCATGTTGTGTCGGTCAATGTGATGGCGATCACGTCAGAGTTGGCTTTTCCACCCCAATAATGCTTCAATCGGTGTCCGTTTACTTTGAACGTATCTAGTGGATTACGACTATAGAGTTCTACTGCGCCATGGGAGAAAACCTGTTTGATATTGAATGGTCCTGACCATCCTGATTTAAGCTTTTCGGGGAACAATCGCAACCGTGAGTTAAACAATAGTACTGATTAACCTGGCTTGAATGTTCGGTGCATAATTTTCTGATCGTGCCATCTTTTTACCTTTTCTTTGTAAATTTTGGAATTCTCATAGGTTTGAAGGCGAAATTCGTCAAGTTCATTCAATTGAAATAATCTTTTCTCCCTATAGCTGCTTGGTCAAAATTGAGTTTTTGTACCGCCCAATATACCTTATACTGTAGCTCGACTGATAAGTGCCATGTCTTCCCGTACAGTAGTTGATATGGTGACATCCCGGTTGGCGTCTTGTATGTAGTTCGGTATGCCCATAATGCATCGTCCAATCTCAGCGACCAATCTTTCTGACTCGGATTCACCACTTTCTCTAATATCTTCTTAACTTCTCTATTTGATACCTCAGCCTCTCCACTGGTTTGAGGGTGATACGCTGTAGCTACCTTGTGGTTGACCCCATACTTGGCCAAAAGAGCAGTAACGGACTTATTGCAGAAGTGACTACCTTCGTCACTGATTATTGCTCTTGGTGTGCCAAACCTCATAAAGTTATTCTTTTGTAGGAACTTCAGGACCACCTTGGCATCGTTTGATGGTAATGCTGCGGCTTCAACCCACTTTAATACATAATCCACTGCGAGGAGAATATACTGATTGTTTAAGGAAGAAGGGAATGGCCGCATGAAATCGATGCCCCATACGTCAAAGATTTCCACTTCAAGAATCATTTGCAGAGGAATCTCATTCCATTTCAAAATGTTGCCCACTCTTTGACACATATCCTATTGCTTGACAAAATGGTGGGCGTCTTTGAATAACGTAGGCTAATAAAAACCTTCTTGAAACACCTTCGATGTTGTCCTCTCACTCCCACAATGTCCGCCATACACAGATGAGTGATAGTCGTGCAGAATGTTCTTCACTTAGCTATAGGGGACGCACCGTCGAATCATTTTATCGGCGCACTGCTTGAACAAATATGGTTCGTCCCAGATGTACTATTTCACGTCATGAAGAAATTTCCTTTTCTGTTGTCTTGTGAGGTCAGGTGGTAGATTGTTGCTCATAATAAAATTTACATAATCCCCATACCACGGAATCTCTGCTGAAATCCCAAATAGTTGCTCATCCGGGAATGACTCATTAATCTCACATCTATCGTCTTTCGCTTTCCCTTGGTTTTCTAACCTAGACAAGTGATCAACTACTTGGTTCTCCGTACCATTCCTATCTTTTATTTTTAAGTCAAACTCTTGAAGTAGAAGAATCCACAGGATAAGGTGTGGCTTAGCATCATTTTCGTTATCAAGTACCGAATTGCCGCATGGTCCGTGTAGACTATCACCTTAGTCCCGATCAAGTAAGCCCGAAATTTGTCAAATGCATACACCACTGCAAGCAATTCCTTCTCCATAGTTGTATAATTCATTTGAGTCTTTGTGAGCGTTTTACTTGCATAATATATAACGTGAAATACCTTCTCTCGGCGTTGACCCAACATAGCCCCAACCGCGTAGTCGCTTGTATCACACATCAGCTTAAAAGGCATACTCCAATCCGGTGCGACCATTACGGGGAATGTAGTCAACTTCTTATTCAACAACTCAAAGGCCGACTTGCAACTTTTGTCAAAACTAAAAATAATATCCTTCTCTAATAGACTGCATAGAGGCTTGGCAATTTTTGAGAAGTCCTTTATAAATCTCCTGTAGAACCCAGCGTGTCCCAAAAAACTTTTAATACCTTTAACTAAACTCGGTGGAGGCAATTTCTTGATTATTTCCAGCTTCGCTTTGTCGACCTCCAATCCTTGAGTCGATACCTTGTGACCCAAAATTATGTCCTCCTCAACCATGAAGTGGCATTTTTTCTAGTTAAGCACGAGGTTCATATCCTTGCAGCGATGTAACACCATGACCAGATTCTTCAAGCAAATATCGAAGCTGTCCCCATAGATTGAAAAGTCATCTATGAAGACCTCAACATTTTTCTCCATCATATCTGAAAAAATGGCCATCATACACCGTTGGAAAGTTGCAGGTGCATTGCATAGCACAAATGACATTCTCTAGAATGCAAATGTGCCGTAAGGGCACGTGAATGTTGTCTTTTCTTGATCCTCCGGAGAAATGACTATCTGGTTATAGCCTGAGTATCCATCCAACAAACAGTAATACTCATGTCCCGCTAATCTATCCAACATTTGATCAATAAACGGCAGTGGGAAATGGTCTTTTCGGGTTGCCTTGTTCAATTTTCTATAATCCATGCAAACCCTCTAACCGGTCACAATTCTAGTCGGTATTAATTCATTATCCTCATTCTGCACCACTGTCATTCCTCTTTTTTCGGAATGCACTGCACTGGACTAACCCATTCACTATAGGAAATTGGGTAGATGATGCCGACATCTAACCACTTCAAAATTTCTTTCTTAACAACTTCATTCATAATCGGGTTAAGTCACCGCTGTTGCTCCACCGTTGGTTTGGCCTCATCTTCTATCAAAATCTTATGCATGCAAAATGACGGGCTGATTCCCTTTATATTCGCAATTGTCCACCCGATCGCTGATTTATGTTCCCTAAGCACCATCAATAATTTTTCTTCCTGCAATTCGTTAAGTGCAGCAGAAATAATAACAGGCAAAGAATTTGAATTGCCTAAGAATACATACCTGAGGTGTTAAGGGAGCTACTTAAGTTCCAACTTTGGTGGCTCCTCCAATGATGGTTTCAATTTTTTACGGTTACCTCCTCCGTGTGCAGTGGTTCAAACGGTGTTCTAAATATGGAAACTCGTGGCAATAAGTCTAGCATTTGTTGTTAATCCACCAATTCTGGATTGTCGACCTCTTCATCCCCCAATAACGTTGTTTCTAATGGATCATGGACCAAACTCTTGCTTATATCATCACTGATGATTTTCTCAATTAAATCCATTCGAAAACATTCTTCCTCGTCCATAGGAAATTTCATGGCCTTAAACACATTAAATTTTACTTCTTGATCTCTGACCCTCATAGTGAGTTCCCCTTTTTCAACATCTATGAGTGTCCTACCCGTGGCCAAAAATGGTCTCCCTAGGATAATTGGGATTATTTTGCCCTCCTCAAAATCTAGAATGATAAAGTCCGCGGGGAATATAAACTTGTCCACTTTCACTAAAATGTCCTCTACTATGCCTCTTGGATATATGACTGACCTATCCGCTAACTGTAATGAAATATTTGTAGGTCTTGGCGCGGGCAAACCTAATTCTGTGTATATTGACAATGGCATAAGGTTTACACTTGCCCCCAAATCACATAAACACGTGCTGAAATACATATTCCCGATAGTGCATGGAATAGTGAAGCTCCCCGGGTCCTTGAGTTTTGGTGGTAATTTCTGCTGTAATATCGCACTACACTCCTCTGTTAATGCCATAGTCTCAAAATCTTCCCATTTCTTCTTCCTTGACAAATCCCTTTCATAAATTTTGTATAGCTCGACATTTGCTCTAAGGCTTCTGCAAATGGAATATTAATCTGAAGTTTCTTGAATACTTCCAAAAACTTTGCAAATTGCTTGTCTAATTTCTGTTTTTGCACCCTCTGCTGAAATGGTGGTGGTGGATAAGCAATTGGTTTATTCTTTAGCTTTGTTTCCTTATCTTGCGTATCCTCACCTTTGCTTTCTATACTCACGTTCCTTTCATCAACGTTTTCATCCGGAGTTACTGAATTTTCTGCATTAGTACCCTCAAGACTTTTTCCACTCCGCAATGTAATTGCATGACACTGTTCATGGTTGCCCTACAGATTTCTCTCTATATCGCTTGGTAGGGTCCCTTGTGGCCTGCTGTTTAATGTTAACACAATTTGTCATATCTGATTCTCCAAGTTCTTCATGGCTATTGCATGATTTTTCATTGTTGCATCGTTATTAATCATGTACTTCGACACCACTTCCTCGAAATCTGATTTCCATTCCTGATGTTGAACTAGTTGTTGGTGATTCTGAAAACCTGGAGGGTATGACTGTCGTGGAGCTTGATTTTGCTAGTTGTTGCTCCATGAAAAATTTGGATGAATCCTATTTCCTTGATTGTATGTGTTCTGGTATGTGTTCTGCGGACTTCTGTTATAATTTCCCACAAACTGAACCGATGCTGAACATATCGCACATTGATCTATTGGGTACTCTCCCGCGCACAATTCATATATTATTGCCACTTGCTGAGCTTGTTGTGCTTGTGCCCCTATCATTGAATCCAACTTCTTCGAAATGCAGCAATCTGTGCTTGTATAGCTATCACACCATCTACTTCTAACATCCCAGCAACCTTTGTCTGTGTCATTCTCGCTGTGGGCCACTAGTAGTTATTAGCTGCCATGGCTTCAATCAAATCGTAGGCGTCCTCGTAACTCTTAGCCATAAATGCTCTGCCTGACGCTGCATCAATACTCGTTCTGAGATTCCCATGTAATCCGTTGTAAAAGGTGTTCATTTTTAGCCACTTGGGCAATCCGTGATGTGGGCATTTTCTGAGCAATTCTTTGTATCTCTCCCATGCCTCATATAACGACTCCCCATGTTGTTGTTAAAACATCGTTATCTTGTTCCTCATCTTTGCAGTTTTCGCCGGTGGAAAGAATTTGGCGAGGAATTTTTGAGCTAAATCCTCCCATGTAGTTATTGAACCGGATGGTAGAGAATGCAACCAACTCTTCACCTTGTCCCGTAAAGTAAACGGGAACAAGCGAAGTCTCACCTCCTCATCCGACACCCCATTGTACCTAAAGGTGTCGCAAATTTCCAGAAAGCTGACTAGATGCTCATTCGGATCGTCATTTGCCAATCCCCCAAACTAAACTGAATTCTTAATCATTTGAATCATCCCAGGCTTGATTTCAAATGTGTTAGCAGCTATTGCGGGCCTGGTGATGCTTGACTGCAGTTCAGTCACTTTTGGTGTGGCGAAATCCCTTATCGCTTTCCGATCTTCGGCTGCCATTTCCTCTTCTTTTTCAGATGTTTCAAATTCTTGCCTCGTTTCCTTGATCCACTTACTCAACTTCTGAAACATTTTCTCAATGTCATCCTCAAAAGGCAACAAATCTGGATTTTTGGACCGAGTTTGCAAAACTGCTTCCATACCTAAAATAAGAAGCACAAAACAAAAATAAAAATGTCTAAGTAAAACTGGATTAATTAAACTGATATTGTAAAAATATTAAGATTTATACTAAATAATCCACGGCAATGGCGCCAAAAACTTGTTGGGTAAATTCTATATACGCACAAAATGCAAGTATACGTGGTCAAAAATTAATAGAGTGATAAGTAGAGTATCGTTCCCACAGAGACTAACTAGCAATAACCTTAACTTACAATTACCAATTTCCTATTAATCTTAATTTTATTAAACAATTCAACTTAATAATTAAAACTAAAGATTCTAAATTAAAGAATAATTAAACTATCATAGAACAATCACAAATATCAAAATCTAAAAATTCAAACAATCAATGGAGAATTAGACTTATGATTTCATCCTAAGCTTCACTCTGATTTTAACACCGTTATTCCAATTCAATGCACTATCCCAGTTTATTAATCAAGAATACGAACGTAGTATTAACCACCTCTCGATGCACTAATACCATATTAACGTAAATCCACAATTAAGATAGAAACACGTTAAACACCTTAATTAACTAACTCACTATATCTCTATGTGAATTACAATTAAAGAAGGTTTAAGAATAATTTCTCTATCTGATTACATGTGATGTCAAGCATATCTTTAGCTTAACATTCATCAAGATTAAGCTATTCACAAAATTCATGAACACATGCTATATTAATTAGGTCTAGATTTGAATATCCTCTCTCGATTCCATCCAATTCCACAAAGAATTATTGATCAGACAATTCACAGGTTTAAGCTCAAATCATTATAGATAAACTGGAGATAGATTATTAAATTGGAAATTAAAGTTTACAAAATCATTGATTCACTCAAATATCCATCATAAGCCTAAAAAGTGAATTAGTTCATGATAAACGAATTAAACACTGAATAAATCGTAAAAATCATTCTTTTGATTACAAATAATATCCTAATACGAAGAATATTGAAAAACACCCTTCACGTAGTCTAGAATCGCAATCGTCTCGAAAATCTCCCTGAAATACTCCCTCAACACTTGCTATGAAAAACTGAGCTTAGATCATCGTAATTTCCCTTGTTGTATATTTCAAGTTTGTTTCTTATTGAGTGTATGATATCCAACTCACAAGTCCCAGCCAAAATTCCCCTCAATTAGAGTTACATTGCCATACAAATAGCTAAGATTCGTGCCCAAAAAGAATTACAAATATAACAGGACACTTCAAAATCGACACCCCTTGCCCCGGCGGGGGTGTATGTACTATTAATGCCCGAAAGCTTTGTAGAGAGTATGCTGGAGCACTAGATACCAAAGAGGCAAATTTTCCGGTTTGGTATTCATGAGTTGACTCCTACCTTAGAGGAGTATGCATGGTTAATGGAGTTTCCATTAGATAGACCTTACGTGCAGATGGTTATCGGTGACATGAGTCGGCAGTTTATGACCCTCACCGGACTGAGGCGTATAGTTGTGCAGGATATGATCACATCCGGCCACGTGGTACCCTAGTATTTTTTGATGGACAGATTTGGCTCAGAGGAAAGTTACACACGGCACTCTGGTGATTTTACCATGCCGGAGGATCATTGGAGTCTAGCCAGAGTAGACGTATTGTTGATGTGTGTATTGTCATACGTGTACATGCCACGGTATATGGATGAGCTGGACATTGGCGTCGTTATGACAGTGAGAGCTCTCAAGGAGGGTCAAACCATTGCGCTGATGATTGTAGCAGAGACGTTGAAATCGGCCACATATTGCAGCACCTATCCTACAGGGGTATTTACAGGTAGTTCGGTCATGTTATACGTGTGGTTCATGTCACACCTGAGATCGATTGGCACTTTTCGATGGCACATGTATTGTTTTACCCATGAGATAACCTTATCTTACTCCTTCCAGCCAGCGAAGTGTATAGACGCTACGTCTTTGTCGGTATTCTTATCGCAGATCCGTTTAACATTATGTCATGTATAGGGCTTAGTTCACCCTACAGCTTCATTACACATGCTCCTGGCATAGATTATCTCCCTCTAACTGGTTTGAAGGGCATGACTACTTACCACCCACTAGCTGTGATGTCACAGTTTGACCAGTTCTAGGACTTCCATCCTTTTGAGGTGGCTTTGAGTCAGCGTTTGGCTTCTTGCCACTTGTCAACAGAAGACAGATCCAGGGTGTATGGCAGTTGGGATCAGTGTGAGCTAGCTGCATTTTTTGTTAGCCATCCGGGCTATTCGATAGAGTATTTCGCATGGATAGAGACAGAGAAAGCATCGGCTACGGTAGTATCCACGGTGCCAAGGATTGATTCTGATGATGGGGAGCCGATAGAGGACATTGATCTTCCCACCGAGGAGGAGTTATTCACTGGGTTGACAGTAGCTCTTGTAGATTCTCCTAGTATAAGTGCTACTGTGATCCAGCATTCAGCACAGTATTTAGAGCAGAGTCTTCATCTGATGACCTTTGAGAGAGATTAGGCTAGAGACTTAATGTTGACAACTCCTGATGGGAGAGATGTCACTCTGTTGGAGAGAGAGGAGGCTGTAGCTCATAGAGACACTGCTATTGCTGAATGGGATGAGGCTAGATCATCCATAGATGCATTGATTATTAAGCGGGATGCTACTATATCTACCTGAGATGTGGCTGTTACAGATAGTACTTCAATGAGATCCATTACTACTGGCATGCTTGTCGATATGAGTGCATATATTAATGAGCATCATGCCACCATACAGTTGGCTGTGGATCTGTTAACTCGTGTAGATACCCTTGGGCAGGAGCTTGCAGTGTTGCCTCATTCTTCAGAGAGAGTTGCCATGTTGGACATGATAGTTCATATATCCACGGGATTTTAGATAGACTTGTATTTTCCTGCACAGACTAGCTTAGCCATTTTGTCATGTACAACACATATTGTATATATCAAATAGCATTATATATGGCAAGGAAATATATTTTGTTTCACTTCCCTTTTAGCTGTGCCTTGCTACTTGCTTGATATTTGTCTGCTTCTTTAGGACTTGTGATTTTGATGTATTCTGAACTCATCCTTGATGGGTGGACATTGAGATGTCACAGGATCTTTCAGAATGGATCGTTGATCTGTGTTTATCCCTACCCTCTTTGGTGTCTTGGGACTGGTTTCTGTATATAGATGTGGAGAGGATTGTGACTTTTCCTCTTTGAGATTCACCATACCACAGATGGTTGTCGGTACTCCTATTGAAGAGGAGATCCCAAATAGTTCCATCTCTTATGGATTGGTGTTGCTCTTTAAAGATTCAACCACAGCTTAGATGGTCGCCAACTCTTTGATTTATGGGGAGGCCAGGTAGTTCCATCCCTTTGGTCTGAAGCCGATGAAATGTGGTGGATTGAAGTTTGATCCCAGTACCGTTGACAAGTATTTGTTTTGGTAGGGGAAAGACCGAACCATAAATGGCTGCCTACGTACTCCTATTGAAGAAGAGATCAGGTACGCATAGTTCAAACCTGGTGTAAGAGGTACAACGCTGTATGTGAAAGGGTAGAAAGGTGTAGAAATGTTTTTGTGATTTTTTTGTTTGTATAGAAGGGTGTAGAAATGTTTTTGGTGTTTTTGTTTTATTGTGACCGGACCATTACAAAATGGTTGTCTATGTACTCCCAGGTATCGGGGAGATCAGGTTAACGTAGTTTTCCCCATGTTTAGGATGATTTGTAGCCAAAGAAGTTTGATCCCATGTTCAGGACAAACTGGGGGGGAAAATTTTGATCCCATGTTCAGGATAAACTGTAAGTGTGAAAAGTCTTATCCGTAGTGGGATTAAACTGCGGGTATAAAAGGTTCAATCCTTGGTGGGATAACCTGAAAGGTTTAAAATGAAGTTGAGTGAAAGATCTGATGTTCTGAAAACCAGGATGCTAGCTTGAAGACTGTGTTTCCCTGATGGGGCAGATGAGTATGAAAAAAGGTTGTGTGTAGTAAGGGTTAGAAAACCTAAAATAAGTGGTGATCTGGTGATCCAAAACCAGGATGTTTGCTTGATGGTAACTTCAGACATAGTACCGTTTCACGGTGTCTGAGTTGATGACCTGTGGAAATTCGTCGCCATCCATTTCCTGTAATCTAAGAGCACCTCCTGTCAATACCTCCTTGATAATAAATGGGCCTTCTCAGTTTGGAGCAAATTTTCCCTTTGATTGATCTTGGTTGTCAATGATCTTCTTTAATACCAAGTCATGTTGTTTAAACTACCGTAGCCGGACATTCTTGTTATAGGATCTGGCGATCCTTTATTGATATAACTGACCATGGAAGATAGCATCACTTCGCCTTTCATCTATTAGAGATAATTGGTGACATATGTCTTGTAACCATTGGTCTTCATCCAACTGAGTGTCAATCAATACTCTGAGGGATTCCATTTCCACTTCTATGGGGAGCACTTCTTCCATCCCATAGGTCAATGAGTAGGGGGTTTCTCCAGTGGAAGTACGCATTGAAGTTTTGTAGGCTAATAGAGTCAGAGGCAAGAGGTCAGACCATCCTTTATGATCGGCGGACATCTTTTGCATAATCTTCTTGATGTTCTTATTAGCCGCTTCAATAGCACCATTCATCTTTGGACGGTAGATGACGGAGTTAAGGTGATTGATGTGGAATTTACTACATAATTCCTCCATCATTTTGTTGTCGAGGTTCTTAGCATTAGCTGACATAATTACCTCTGGTTGTCCATACCGACAAATGACATTGTTTATGATGAAAGCAATGATAACTTCTTTGGTAACCCTAGGGAAAGAGGTTACTTCTACCTATTTGGTAAAGTAGTCGATCATGGTGAAGATAAACTGATCCCCATTACTGGCTTTGGGCTCGATGCGCCCGATCACGTCCATTCCCCACATTGAGAAGGGCTAAAGTGAACTCATATTGTGGAGCTCCCTCGGAGAGGCATGGATAGTATTCCCATGAATTTGACATTGATAGCATATCTTGACATGATCATCACAGTCAGCTTTAAGCGAGAGCCAGTAATGCCCTGTTCTGAGGATCTTTTTAACAAGTAGAGGGCCGCTTATGTGTCGGCCACATACTCCACCATGGATTTCATCCATGAGCCTCTGAGTTTGGTCCTTGTCTAGACATCTGAGGAGACCTAGTCCTGTATCTCTTTTTTAGAGTGCATCTCTGCTCAGGTAAAATTTTATAGCTAGTCGATGGATCCGCTTTCTTTCAGTCGGGCTCGCCTTAGCGAGTGTAGATCCATCTCGCAAGTACTTCTTAATATGCTGATACCAAGGGTGTTTGATGGGAGGTAGCTCATCCAACACTTCTCGAATATAATTCCCATAGGCCGGAGCCTTTTGTGGGGAAAATGGGATGCTTGGCATGTTTTCCTTGTCAAGTAAGTTGATCGAGGATGCCAAATTTGCTAGCGCATCTGCAAAATTATTCCTATTCCAAGGAATGTGGAGGAAGTTTATTTCTTTAAAGTCCGAAGCCATCTGTAAAACTTGACGATGGTAAGGCAACAAATGTAGCTCTTTGGTGTGATAGATTCATGTGGTCTGTCTAAGTACCAATTCTGAATCCCCAGATAGTTAACCGCCTGATACCCATTGATTGGGCAAGTTTGAGTCCCATAATATAGCCTTCATACTCAGCTGTGTTATTGGTGCTGACAAACTGTAATTTGACAGCGATGGGATACTGCTCCCCCGTACCAGATACTAGAACTACTCCAGCTCCAGAACCTTCCATGATAATAGCTCCATCAAAATACATTTTCCATGGTTGGTGTGTATCGTACTGATGGTGTTGTTGCACTTTCATTACCCCTTCATCGGGGAAGTATGTTTCTAAGGGTTTGAAATCCCCTAAAGGTGCTGCGGCCAGTTAATCTACAATTCCTTGACCTTTAATGGAATTTTGCATCATGTAGACGATGTCAAATTGTTGTAGGATCAACTGCCATCTGGATAGCCTATAATTTAACATGGGTTTACTAAGCACATATTTGAGAGAATCCACGTGGGATATGAGATGAGTTCTGTGACCATGAAGGTAATGTTGTAACCTCATGGAAGCACATGCTAAAGCACAACAAGTCTTCTCAATCAGAGTGTACTTGTGTTCAATGCTTCTTAATCTTTTGCTAAGGTAGTAGATAGCTCGTTTTTGGCCTCTATCGTCCTTTTGTCCCAGCTGTAGCCCATGGCATTGTCATTAATGGACAGGTACATAAATAGGGGAACATCATCCCTGGGACGTACCAAAACAGGAGTGTTAACCAGCTGCTCTTTGATTGTGAGGAAGGCTTTTTGACACTCGTCGTTCCATTTCATGGAGGAGTTCTTTCTTAACAACTTGAAGATAGGCTCACAGGTTGCTGTGAGTTGGGAAATGAACCGGCTAATGAAATTGATTCATCCCACAAAATCCCCGTATTTCCTTCTCTGTCTGAGGAATGGGCATTTCTGTAATAGCCTGGATTTTGGTGGGATCCACCTCAATCCCTTTGTGGCTAACTAGGAAACCTAGTAACTTGCCTGATTTAACGCCAAAGGCGTATTTGGCTGGATTCAACTTCAAGTTATACTTACGAAACCTGTTGAAGAGCTTTCTAAGATGGTCTAAGTGGTCTTCTTCCCTTCGGGATTTGACAATGATGTCATCCATATAGATCTCTATCTCTTTGTGTATTAAGTCGTGGAAAGGAGCCATCATGGCCTGCTGGTAGGTAGCTTCGGCATTGACGAGGCCGAATGACAACCATCTATAGCAAAATGTTCCCGGAGGCGTGATGAATGCAGTTTTTTCACGATCCTCCTCAACAACCATAATTTGATGGTACCCAGCAAAACAATCAGCAAATGATTACATGTCATATTGAGCAGTATTATCAATGAGTGTGTGGATAAATGGCATAAGAAAGCTATCTTTAAGGCAAGCTTTATTCAGATCCCGTTAATCTACGCAAACTCGCACCTTTCCTCCCGGTTTAGGCACGGGGACTATATTAGATAGCCATTCAGGGTATGTGGACACCATGATGATTTCAGCTTGAAATTATTTCACAATTTCTTCCTTAACCTTTAAACTCCATTCAGGTTTTAATCGCCTGAGTTTCTGCCTGAATAGCTTGAATCCCTCTTTAATGGGAAGGCGATGGATGACGATGTCCATGGACAAACCCACCATGTCTTCGTGAGACCATGTAAACACTTTCTGGAATTGGGTTAATAATGTAACCATGTCATTCCTTTGGTTTGGGTTAAGTTCTATACCAATCCGGATTAACTTAGGGTTTTCTAAGGTTCCAAGGTTGAATAAGGTGGTTTGATCAAGATTTGGATTGGTTTTATCTTCGACCCATTCTTTGATCTCATGAGGTATCTCTGTGTTCTCTTGTATTTGCATTAAGTCCGAGTTCAACTTTTCATCAAAGTTACAATCCTTGTGGAGAAAAGGCACCTCATCAGCAAAAGTATAGGCACATCTAAGTTCAGAGTCCTGAAACAAAATATGCTTTCACTTAATATATAAAACTATTCAATAATAGAAAGTGTTAGCATGTACTGACAAAATAACTGCTAATACTGTACAGTAAAGTAAGTAGTTAAAGTTATCTACAGGGCAAAAGGGGTTTCTGCCCTTTTTACCCTTGGCGACAAATGCAAGGAGTGTTCCTCCAATTGTCAAGGGTGAACTCCTGATTGACGGCAGTGATGAAGTGCCTATCATCATCCTCCTTCTCCCAAATAATGTCCATAATGTTGGGATAATCATCATCTGGAGTGTATTTGTTTGTGTGCTCATCATGGAAAAGGATGCATAGGTGAGACAAACTCCTGGCGATGTCTTGTTTACGTCTCTGTTCCCTTTGTTCCACTTCGGGATCAGGAATCAGGGCCTCTTTTTCTCTAACCGGTATCGGTTTAGGAAATATCATAGGCATAACATGGGCTGGAACCTTTACTGGAGACTGTACAGGCTCAGGATCTGTACGTGGAGATAATCATCATATGGTTGAAGATGAAGGAATCTGTTTGTGCTTGTGAGGATTCATGTGACTGAAGCTAGCAGAATAGCCTAATCCAGTTGTCTCTATTTGACTGGGAACTTGAATTGGGCGCTTAATGCCCTGATGATCTTTGCCCAACCCTTGTCCAGGTTGATGACCCAATGACATCATCTCTTGAGTGGTTGACATAACCTCGGCAGAAATCTTAGGTGTGAGAGGTAAAGCCCTAATGGGATGGTAATGAGTGTTGCTCACCTCCGGGGTATGAAAACTAATCGGTTCAACTTCTAAATTGAAGCTGATAAGTGGTGTGTCACCTTGTTTAGGACATTCTGGCTCAGCATTAACAGTGATTAGGATATTATTGATAATGTACTTAAGTTGTTGATGAAGGGTGGAAGGGACGACACCAGCCATATAAATCCACGGTCTTCCCAATAGCAGGTTGTATCCTATGGCGATTTTGAGCACATGAAAGGATACACTTAATGTATGTGGACCAATCTCCACAGGTAACTTAATTTCCCCAAATGCATTTCGTCGAGACCCATCAAAAGCTTTGATAACCGTATTGCTGCTTTTGATCCTCTTGGGGTTGATATTCATCTTCTCTAAGGTGGCATAAGGGCAGATATTCAAAGATGACCCACCATCTATCAAAACTCCTCCCACCATATATCCGGAGGATAGCACCGCTATGTGCAACGACTTGTAATGACCAGTCCCTTCAGGAGGTATGTCGCCATCAGTGAAAGATATCACATTGTTATTAAAAATGTGATCACCCAGATGCTGGAATTTTTCCACATCCACTGATTTCGGTAAGTGGGCTTCTTCCAAGTCCCTTAGAAAGATCTTCCTGTGATCTTCGGAATAGAAAACGAAGTACAGTATAGAAATTTGTTGTGGAACTTCTCTCAAGCTTAAAACTACCTTGACTTCATTATGGCCCATAGTACGAAGGAACTCTTCAATCCTCTTAATATGAACTTTCCCCCTTGATTTGATGGTAGGCTTCATCTCCCGATGGGGAAGATATAGTGGATTCTCCTTTAACACTACATCAGTCGTGTGTGATGTAAATCCTTCATCCTGCCCATAATTCTATGGGACTTTTTTCAAGCTGACAACAGGATATTGTGGCCTAGATGGCAAGAGAATTGGCTCTAGTGCAGCCACTTTCAAAGGATTGTCAGCATGTGATGTAACACTACTAAATTGGTCTGTGAAATTGAGATTCGTTAGGGTCCGGGGACTTGCTTATGCGAAGGGAAGGTGTTAGGCACCCCCCCGACATCCGTGTTACCATGGTGACCGCCACTTTTCAATTAAACTATTATATGAATGTGTGTGTGTGTGGGTCGATGTAAAATTATTTAGAAGTAGTGTTATGCCTCATTCACACCAATATACAAAGGGTTTGAATTTGTGTAAAAATTTAGTTTTAACAAGATATTGCAGTTATGTTTTGTCAAAGAGATTTTTCAAACCCTTATGCTCAATAGTAATTAAGGCCTTTGATATTTCCATTTTATTAAATGTTTGACTTGATTGCTTTTATTTTCGAGATGTGAAACATCATCGAGAAAATAATATATATAGTAGTGTCGAATTCCTTGTGGGCATGAGAGCCATATAAGAAAATTCAGACATCGTGAATAATGTACAAACTGTTTACAGCCGAAAATGTCATTCACGAGAACCAAATCTAGATTCAGGAGACTGAATCTGTGATCACATGATTCCTAGCCTCACATGATGTAGCAGTTTATATGAAATCTGTAAGCAGTTATATATATAAAAGCTGTAAATATATATATACAGACTGTCAACCACCACGAAGCGAAATTCATGGGGGGACTAGAAATGTAAATATATAAAAGCGATAAATATAAATATATATATATATATATATATATATATATAAACATTATCAACCACCACAAAGCACCTCTATGGCGGATCGAAAATATAAATAAAGTAGTAAATGCGATCAACCGCCACGAAGTAAACTCCAGATGGGACAAAATGTAAATGAAGCAGTAAAACGATCAACCGCCACAAAGTAAACTTCAGGCAGGACGAAATGTAAACAAAGCAGTAAAAGGCCACGAAGTAAACTCTAGGCCTGACATAAATGTAAATATATATATATATATATATATAAGTATTTATATAGATATAAAAGCAGTAAACACTCAAGATATAAAATTCAGGCTCATCGAATAGAGTCCGACAATAGTTTATATATATATATATGTCGACGTCGGGATTTTTATTTGTCCCTTTTCATTTCTTGTTCTTTGGTGTTCTCATGGCATGTGAGATTTGTTTGAAAAAAATAATTGAAAAAGGTCTGACATGTGTAATGTCGATGATTTGACTGTAAGAGTCGCTAGTTGGTGCTTTTAACTGGTTGCACTAACGCAACCGAGAAAAGGTCTGCACATTGACCCAGTGATGTAACATTGCTAAACAGGTCTGTGAAACCAAGATTCATTTAGGATCGGGGGTTTGATTATGCGGAGGGAAGGTGTTAGGCACCCCCCGACATTCGTGTTGCCACGGTGACCGCCACTTTTTAAGAAACTATTATATGAATGTGTGTGTGTGTGTGGATTAATTTGAAATTTATTTGGAAGTAGTACGAGGCCCCGTTCGCACCTAGATTCAAAGGGTTTGAATTTATAGAAAAATATAGTTTTAAACATGATATAGAAATGAAGTTTTGTAAAAGTGGTTTTTCAAACCCTGTGCTCAATAGTAATTGAGACCTTTTCATAGTTCCATTTTATTATTAAATGTTTGGCTTGTTGGCTTTTATTTTCAAGATGTGAAGCATCTTTGAGAAAATAATATACAGCGATGCCAAACTCCTCATGGGCATGACAACCATCTAAGGAAATTCAGACACCGCAAATAATGTACAAAGCTGCTTACAGCTGAAAATGTCCATCACGGGAAATCCAATCTAGATTCAGTAGACTGAATCTATGATCATATAATTCCTAGGCTCACATGATGCCGCAGTTTATATGAAAAGTAGTAAGCAGTTATATATATATATTAAATCTATAAATATATATATACAGACATGATCAACCACCACGAAGCACCTCCATGGGGGATCAGAAATGTAAATATATAAAAGCGGTAAATATATATATATATATATATATATGGACATGATAAACTACCACGAAGCACCTCCATGGGGGATCAGAAAAGTAAATAAAGCTGTAAAAGATGATCAACATCCACGAAGTAAACTCCAGGTGGGACTAAATGTAAAAAAAATAGTAAAGACGATCAACCGCCATGAAGTTAACTCCAGGCGAGACTAAATGTAAATAAAGCAGTAAAAGGCCTCGAATTAAACTCCAGGCCTGACAGAAATGTATGTATGTATATATATATATATATATATATATATATATATATATATATATATATATATATATATATATAAGCGGCAAACGCACAGGATGTTTCTCAATTCCGGCTCGGTTTATCATTTCAGCGATTTGTCGCTATATATATATATATATATATATATATATATATATATATATATATATATATATATATATATATATATATATATATATATATAAAAGCAGTAAACGCTCCGGATGTAAAATCCAGGCTCATCAGACAGAGTCTGACAACAGTTTATATATATATATATATATATATATATATATATATATATAAAGCAAGTAAACGCTCTAGATATAAGTCTAGGCTCAATCAAGGCATAACTCGATAATGTTAGTCCATATATAAATATATTCATATATAAGTATATATATACATACAAAAATGAAAACCACAGACTGAAGTCCGGGGATACACACACAATACGACTCTTAATGTGAAGAATATTGTGTGCAAAGATGAAGAGAAAGACTTTATAGAGAGTGAGAAGGCTTACAGTGGGCTGCCAAGGCAAGCTTCTATGACTCTATATGGATAAATATTCAGCTCCCGCTGGTAAAATATAGCTATATGCGAGCTAACAGATGTTTAAAATGAGAAAGCACTCAATATGGGGTGTGTACAGAGAAAATTGGACAGGGCTTCCTCGCCTCTTTTTCTTTTACAAATAGCCACCCCAAGCTCTATATTTATAGAGCTGGGAACCGCAGTTGTACCTGCAGTAACCACAGATGCAACTGCGGCTACTCGAGGTGCACCGGGCTCTGCGGGTCCTGCCGTCTCGAAGTATGTGCACTCTTGCATTGTGATGTATGCTCGAACTTGCAGAACTTCAATTCGAGCATCCGAACGAGGTGTACAAGACCTTCTTCGGACCACTTTAGTCGAGAGTTATGTAATGACATGGGATTAGAGATTGTACAAAGTTAGGAAGAGGGGACCATGCCCATGGTCTTTAAGCTTCAAATTCTATTAGGTGTGCTGCCACGCGTAATAGTCACTCGGAATTGGAACTCCTTGGCTCTTGTGGGACATTGCTGTGTAGAAATGTATGTATAAAATGTTGAGATGGCGCGCAGGGGTTGAGGTGGCAAGATGACAATTTGACTCCTCACCGGGGTTATCTTTGGTTTGGGCTGATAGCAGACGTTGCTCAGGGTTACATCTGAGATTGGACTACTGCAAGTGTTTAAATTCTGCAAGGTCATCTATAAGTATGCCTATCTTCCTAGTGTTATCTCCGGGTCTTTAGAATGAGTGCCTCGGCAGGAGGTCTGAGATTGAATCTGATCGCATGCATTTGAAACAAGCATTTCCAGAGTTATCGCTGGAACTGGAACATCATTCCATGGGGTTATCTCCAAGGACGAAACTCAGGGTTATCTATGAGGTTAGAATTGATACTCCCGGTGTGTGTTCCGGGGCTGAAACTGAACTTCTGGTAGTATCCGGAATGGATGTGAGCTGTCTTACAGGGTTATCTCTGAAAGACGAATCTGCCCTTCTACAATGTTAGTAACAGGTGTGCAGAAAATTTTGAGTGTCTATAGATGCCCCTCTTTATCATATTCATGCAATACAAGGCATAGATAGGATAAAGAATCCTAGACACTTGAAATGCAACAAGATAAATATGATGTTATGTGCACCAACATGATGCAAATGTTTGATGCATGAATGAATGATTGTCGGTTCCCTATTAATCCTACCGGGGATGACAATCAATAATGTCTTGGACATGTGATCCAAGTCTTCAAGGATGTTAACGTTGGGGCTATCACCAAAGTCCTGGATCCTTGATACAGACCTTTACTCCATAGAGGTACCTCTCGTGTACAAGAGATCTATGGGGATAAAGTTTGTCTATTTGAGGATGTGTATAACATATTCCACCATTGGTCCTCTCTGATGAGGATGGTCTTCTCTGGTTTGTGTCACCAGTATATACCATGACCCTGTTAGATTTATTGCCAATAGTATGTATTGTCTGGGCTGCCTGACCTTCGCTGATGTGAGTATCACCGGATAGGTCCTGTTGGGCAAACTATCAAGGCTGTTTGACGTTCATTGATGTGTGTATCAATGATTGCTTTTTGTTGTGACCCTTGTTGGGGAGTATGTCAAGGCTGATTGACCTTCATTGATGTGTATATCAATGGTTGAGTAGCGTTGTGACCCCCGCTGGGGAGTATATCAAGGCTGCATGACCTTCATTGAAGCATATATCAATGGTTGAATCACGTTGTGACCCCCACAAGGGATACTTTATCAATGTCTGACTTTGGCGTTGTGACCCCCGTCGGGGATACTTTATCAATGTTTAACTTTGGCGTTGTGACCCCCGTCGGGGATACTTCTTTTAGGGTTACGACCATGTGTTTGGCGGCATCAAACCTATGTGAGGTATTATCGAGCATGATTTGCAAAAGCTGAGCTGATCGGTATAGTGTACCTTGTATTCAGGCGAATACTAATGAGTGATATGAGGAGCCAGAGTTTGGCCCGTGAAAACAAAGATTCCAAGCTATTTCGCTCAATTGCATAGCATTATTATTCCTGATTTGGCCTTTTCATCTTGTGAGACCTCTTTTGCAACTTGAACAGGACTGAACCGGAGGTGTGGGGCCCATGTAAGGGTGTCGCATGTACACCTGCGGTAGCCGCAAGTGGACCTACGGCCAACCGTGACTATGTAAAGGTTGCATGTTGCTTTCATAATTCACTTTCATGTAGCACCGTGAAGGAAATTTGAGAGCTCTTCTTTAGACCTGCTGAGTTCGGGCGACTTTCTACACATTCTGCCACCATACAAGTGTTCTTCACTATCCTGGTAACATATGCATGTATTCTTTTCTAGTTTCTATCCGTTCGAAAATGACTTATCACATGAAATGTACTTAGACACATAGTAGTGAATATGCATGCTGATATGACTTTATAAAAAATATTCAACACAGTAAATGTTAGTTTTAAACTATGTTGAACATAATGATGTGAAAAATTTGACTTTTGAAATAGTCAAATTGGCACCTTTTACGGTCATTTCTTATCCTATTTGAGGACAAATGAGTAAAGGTAGAAAAGCAAAATAATCCTAGAAATTGTACAATACTTACGGATTTTTTACTGTGATGTATTAATGCATGTAGGATGTATATGACTGGGTAGGTGTGCTACTGAATGGCAAATAGTCTCATTTACAAAGGGGACTATGGAAAAAAATTTCCAAAACGTAGGCATTGGGTAGTCATGCATTTTTACCTCTACTGTAGACGTATGTTAAAATAATGCATGCATGCATGTAGTCATAAAATGCATTTTGAAAAGATCCATATAAGAATTTACCACACCCTTTCTGAGGTGATTTGGAGACTTATTGTCCAGATATTATGGATTTGGATTAGCCGAGTAGTTCCCGCATGACCACTTCTGGTGTATGGAGGAGGGCTTCTGAAGTTCCTCAACCTCGTTCTGTCAGACAACCTCATCGTTTGGTGGAGGCGGTGATACGTCCTATCCGGGTTGAAGTGTCAAACGTAGAGGACAAGGAGGAGGATGTACCGGTTGAGGTTCTTGCTCCTGTTGTATGTTTTCCCCGTAGGGATTTTCCAGGTATTCAAATGGCGAACCCAGAGCTTCTGGGCGACTTGAGTCGACATCCTTCAGTCTACCTACACGCAAACGAGGTATAAAGTTAGATCTTAATCATCCTTGTTTCCTATTGATGAGGAGTAAAGGATTCTGATGTTGATCTTCATTTGATGTAAGGTTCCCAGCTTTACACAGTCTCAAGGGAATTGGTTGGGCATCCACTCTATGTATCAAGCTTTGCATGATGATCGAGGGCTTGACCGAGGCTTGGTTAGGATTCTACCCATTTTTGTTAGTGAGTATTTCTCTTGTCTTTTACCATGCATAGGTTAAGAGTGTTGGCTGACAGTAGATGTTTGCCTTTGTGTTGGCTGTTTTGGGCCTATGAGAGGCTTCCATGTTTACTTCCTGTGAACGTGTTAGGTTTAGACACCTATCTACGAGGACAGAGATGGCATCATTCCATACTGGCAGAGGTTCCTATTGCTGAGGGTTTCACTCATTACCGCCTACAGCTGGAGTTGTTGACAGCGAATGTCATCAGGTGGGTTCCCTACTCTGTGGAGCATTTGAGCATTGGATTTGAGGATGGGTACCCGACTGGTGTCATGCACGTGATTTTCACCCGTAGGATTTCTCTCTTCATAGATGGAGGATGGGAGCTCTATTTAGGAGAGCGTGCTATCAGGAACACTACAGGAGAGATTCGCATGCCGATCTTACCTCCTGTCAGGTGTTATTGGCTTGTTTCGCAGTCACCCATCATATATATCCCGTTGTTGGGGATTGAAGGTTTCACACTGTTAGAGGGTCCCTGCACTCGGGAGATATTCCAGCATTGGTGGTTCCCTAGTACCATTGGAGCCCAGACCCGAGCCACTCAGTTCATGAGGGATATGGTTCCAGGATCTGTGATGATGATGGATTGGCTAGCCTGTGTCAGAGATCCGACTCATATGACATAGATTGATAGTTTGACCCGGCAGTTGGACCGGGCACATTTCATTATCCGACACTTGGGTAGAGATCCTTTAGAGGAAAATACTTTTGATCCTTCCAGCTCTAGCGCTGGCCCCTTAGGTGACCCATATGGTTTTTTTTGGTACAGATCCTCCCTTGTATAGGCCTCACATCCCTGTAGATAGAGATCTAGTGACTCAGGAGGAGTTACATCAGGTAGACAGGATTGATGATGTAGACATTGACACCATTGACTTCTTCTGATGTATATTCTCGTTATCTCTTTTGATAGGCCTCTATTAGACATTGGGTAGATTCGCCCCATTCTCGCTATATCTTTTGATAGGCCTCTATTAGATGTAGGGCAGTTTTGCCCCATTTCCCTGTATTTTAGCTATACAAAGATGTATTAGATGATGATATACTTAGGAATGTATATACAATTTTCCATTCCCTATATCATATTGCCATCTATTGTATCATGCATGTTATTATGTTATGCATATGTATGTATTTCCAGAGATATTCAGCATTGACCCCTGGATGGTCTTATGACACGGCCCGTACAGATGTCTTCTTCGACAGTTAGTTGTACTGATCATAACCCACCATTTTTGGTGGCATTTGGTATGCGATCGTGGTATGATAGCATGTCACCATCAGACAGGGTGACTATAAATCATCTGTTGCAGCATACTATAACCCTGTTGATGTTTCAAGTTCCCACAGGATTCGTGAAGGGCATGCTGGAGCACTGGGTATCGGATAGGCAGGTTTTCCAATTTGGGACCCAGGAGTTGACTCCTACTCTGGAGGAGTATGCACATTTGACGATAGTGCCACTGGACAGACCTTGCGTGCATATAGCGATTGGAGACATGAGTAGGCAGTTCATGACCCTCATTGGATTGAGGCATAAGGTGGTGCAGGATGAGCTCACATCTAGCCACGTTATATCCTAGTATTTTCTGTTTGACAGATTTGGCTCTGAGGATAGTTATACACGACATTCTGGGGATTTAACCACACCGAAGGATCATTGGCATCTGGCCAGAGTGGATGTACTGCTATTGTGCATACTGTCGTATGTCTACATGCCACAATACATGGATGAGTTGGACATTGGCGTCATTATGGCAGTGAAAGCTCTCAGGGAGGGTCACACCATCATACCGATGATCATCGCAGAGACTCTGAGGTCAGCTACATACTGCTGCACTTATCTGGCAGGAGTGTTTACAGGCAGTTCGGCCATGCTGTACCTATGGCTTATATCACACTTGAGACCGATTGGCACTTTTAGATGGCATGGGTACTGTTTCACCCATGATATAGCCATGTCATACACCTTTTAGCCTGCGAAGTGTACTGATGCTGCATCTTGGTCAGCTTCCATAGCAGGGATTGGAGATCTGTTCGCTATATTACCTTGTACAAGGCATAGTTCACCCTACAGCTTCATTTCTCATGCTCCGGGCATGGATTATCATCCTCTGGCTGGTTTGAGAGGCATGATTACTTATCACCCGTTGGCCGTGATGTGTCAGTTTGACCATTTTCAAGATTTTCATCCTTTTGAGGGGGCATCAAGTTAGCGCTTCGCTTCTCGCAACTTATCAGCAGAGGATAGATCCAGGTTGTATGCATGTTGGGATCAGTGAGAGTTAGTTGAGTTTTTTGTCAGTCATCCGGGTTGTTCTGCAGAGTATTCCGCATAGATGGAGGCCGAGACTGCATCAACTGTGGTAGTATCCATAGTGCAGAGGATTGATTCCAACGATGAGGAGCCTATGGAGGAGACTGATATTCCCATCGGGGAGGATTTAACTGCTGGGTTGCCAGCATTTGTGATAGATTCTCCCACTACGAGTGCTACTGTGATTCAACATTCAGCACAGTATCTAGAGCAGAGTCTACATCTAATGACTTTTGAGAGAGATCAGGCTAGTGCCTTGATGTTGACAGCTCTTGATGGGAGAGACACGACTCTATTAGAGAGAGACAAGACTAGATCAGCCAGAGATGCATTGATTGTGGAGCGAGATGCTGCCTTATCTGCTCGGGATGTGGCCATCACAAACAGTACTTCAGTGAGATCCCTTACGACTGGCATCCTTGCTGATATGAGTGCATATATTGATGAGCATCATGCTACCATGCAGTTAGCCTCGGATCTGCTAGCTCGTGTAGATACCATTGGGCAGGAGCTTGCAGCGTTACCTCTTTCTTCAAAGAGGGATGCTATGTTAGATCTGATAGTCCGCATACACACAGATCCGTAGATAAACCTGTACTTTTCCTGCACAGACTAGCTTATCCATTTTGTCATGTACAACACATATTGTATATATCAAACAGTATTATATATGGTAGAGAAATATATTTTGATTTACTTCCCTTTCAGTTGTGCCTTGATACTTGCTTGATATTTGACTGTTTCTTCAGAACTTGTGATCTTGATGTGTTCTGACCTCATCCTTGATGTGTGGACATTGAGATGTCGTAGGATCTTTCAGAATGGATCATTGATCTGTGTGTATCCCTACCATCTTTGGTGTCTTGGGACTGGTTTCTGTATGTAGATATGGAGAGGAGTGTGGCTTTTCCTCTCTGAGATTGACCACATCACAGATGGTCGCGAGTACTTCTATTTGTGAGAAGCCTAGTTAATTCCATCTCTTATTGTGACGCCCCCAGAATAGGTATACATCACCCATCTTGAGTCGCCAAATACATGGTACAAAATTCAAATACAACTTAATAATACAACTGTCGTGTAAAATATGACAAAACATAAACTGAGAGTTTTAATAAGAATATTGTCATCTAGACAATATCCACACTTAATGGAGTCCTCATTACATTTATTGTCACACTATTTAGCAGAATAGTGAGAACTAATAATGCTATCATCTGGACCATCACTCCATTCCCCGACTCGTCCTAGCTATATTCTCATTTCCTGAAGAGAACAGTGAAAGAAAGGTTGAACTCAACTAGCCCAGTATGAAATATTATGACTAAGATAATGCAGAATAAATTATCCTTAGCCATCAACAGTATAACAACTGATAGAATATAATAGATAACAAGTTTTAGATCAACAACTGTAGCGGAATAAGCAATCCATTAGAAGAGTCAAGTAGAGCATAAAATCTACTATCTTCTATGATTTAAAAAGTTTTTCATCAACTTTATCGTTGAGACTCAGCTTAATAAATAAAATCGAATCATCCCGACATCACGACCAAGGATATTCATGTAATCATGAATGGTCATGATTGTACCGAATAATCTCTGATCATAATCATACCAACAATTGTCCATCAATGAACTACATGCCAATGAGGACTTTCACCACATCATTCGTCACATTACGATCATCATTATACCGAATAATCCATGGTCATAATCATACCAAGTCCAACTATGCACATAAGCCAAAGATGACTTTCATCACAATATAAGCACGAGGATGATGACAATGACATAATAATTTAATAAAAAAAGTCCAAGGATAAACTTTAAAGATTTATAATTTAGTTCATCCAGAAATCAATAACGTCCAAATTGTCAACATGATACTGCTTTGTGGAGTAAAATTCAAGAATGCTTAGAAGAATATTTCCATGAAAAGATACTAGATGAAGCGCAAATATCCAGGATATTCTACTAATTTTATGGAGAATAGAAGCCATAACTTTAACCAACTGAGTATAATAGAATATATGAAACTGCAAATGGATTTTCGCCCGTTATGCGGTAATCCACGTAGACAGATCATTTCCACAATTTAATAAGGAATGAATACAAAAGATCATTCACTATGCATGCGATAATCCACATAGACAGGTTATTCCAACAAAATAATAAAGAATGGAATAACAGAAGAATTCACCACGCATGCGATAGACCGCACAGACAGGTTATTCCCAATAGAATAATAAAGAATGGAACGAGGTCATGCGTAATCCGAACAGACAGGATATTCCAACTCCAGACTTTGTGTTCCTAACGACCCTGATTTAAAGTATAAAATCATGATGGAGGCGCACAATACACCGTTTGCAATCCATCCTGGGAGTACCAAAATGTATCATGATATTCGTCATACATTTTGGTGGAACAATATGAAGAGAGAGATAGCGTTGTTTATCTCAAGGTGTCTAACTTATCAACGAGTTAAAGCGGAGCATCAAGTACCAAAAGGTCCATTGCAACCACTTGAAATTCCAGAATGGAAGTGGGAGCACATTACCATGGATTTCGTTACCGGTCTTCCTAAGGTTTCTCAAGGCATAGATGCGATTTGGGTTATTGTTGATAAATTGACCAAGTCTGCTCATTTCTTACCGATACGAGAAACTTATACACTTGAACGTCTTGCTCGTATGTATATAAACGAGATTGTAAGACTGCATGGTATGCCGGTATCCATAGTTTCTGATCGAGACCCAAGATTTACTTCACGATTTTGGGTTAGTTTGCAAAAAGCTATGGGCACAGACTTACGATTTAGCTCGGCATATCATCCTCAGACGGACGGACAGTCGGATAGAACTATTCAAACTCTTGAAGATCTATTAAGACTCTGTGTCCTTGATTTCAAGGGAAGTTGGGACAAGTTCTTACCATTGGTGGAGTTTTCCTACAACAACAGTTATTAAGCAAGTATTGGCATGGCTCCATTCGAAGAGTTGTATGGAAGAAAGTGTCGTTCTCCAGTATGCTGGGATGAGGTGGGTGAAGCAATGTTGTTGGGACCGGAGTTGGTACGTATGACTACGGAAAAGATTCAAACGATCCGACAACGTATAAAAACCTCACAAAGTCGACAAAAGAGTTATGTTGATCTTCATCGAAAGGACGTGGAATTCAATATAGGAGATCATGTGTTGTTACGTGTTACTCCATGGAAAGGAGTTACAAGATTTGGAAAGAGAGGAAAACTCAATCCTCGATTCATCGGTCCATTTTTAATCCTCGATCGAATAGGAACTGTGGCTTATAGACTCGCTCTACCGCTAAGTATGTCTCGTGTTCATAACGTTTTTCATATATCCATGTTACGAAAATATGTGAAAGACCCGAACCACATTATTGAGTTAGAACCGGACGAAATAGCGGAAGATTTGACGTATGAAGAGATTCCTGTTCAAATCTTGGATAAGAAGGAACATATTCTACGCTCCAAGGTTATACCTCACGTCAAAGTTTTGTGGAGAAACCACGATGTTGAGGAAATGACTTGGGAGTTAGAATCTGAAATGAAATTAAGGTATCCTTACCTCTTTGACATACCAGGTACGTACCCTAATTTCGAGGGCGAAATTTCATAAGAAGGGGAGGTTGTAAGACCCCAGTTTTTATAAATAAAGATGAATTTTCATAATTATTATTTTTGAATATTATGGAATAAATTTGATAAAATATATAGTTGTGGGTAATATTTATAAATTTTGCAAAGTACGCAAGTTGTTATAAAATATTCGTTTGGTCGGGGAATATTCTTTTTGTCGGGGAATATTCGTACGACGGCACAATCATTGGTGGACCCCACAACGGAAGTATTGTTGTAGTTAGAAAACGACAAAATTATCTTTCTATAAAATAATGGCGGAGGTGTTACCGTTAAAACTGTTGAACTACTCGGTAGTAAAAGTACAGTAATACGCGTTGTTGCATAGTAGCACACGGTATTGATTATTGATGCTTACGTGAGAAGTCACTCAGCTATACTCAATTATTGCTACAGTAATTGTTGCATCATATCTCTTATATTATTGATTCAATTATTGTCACAATATCATCTGTATAATATGTTATATTATCTAAACAATAATTGAGACGACAAGTTATAAATGATTAATAATTGTTGAAAGATTAAATATGTGTTGATTAAAAAAAAAAAATAATTTCTGGTAATTTTTATTCAATCCTTGATGTATATAAAGAGTCTATTATTAGACGTTTGTGTATATAAAGAGTCTATTATTAGACGTTTGTGGTAAGTTTAATTATTTATGGGGGGCCATATGTCATCATCTAAGAGTCTCTTTCGTAAATAGTAATTATTTTCGTAAATAGTAATTACCTTCGTAAATAGTAATTACCTTCGTAAATAGTAATTATTTTCGTAAATAGTAATTACCTTCGTAAATAGTAATTACCTTCGTAAATAGTAATTACCTTCGTAAATAGTAAATACTTTCGTAAATAGTAATAAATCTTCTATAAATAGAGGCCTAGGGCTTCATTATTTTTCACGAATTCGTTCAAGCTATAGAGAGAGAAAGTATAGAGAGAGTAATAGAGAAAGAAGAAGAGTATTCAGTTACTACACTACTGCAGTATTCAATCTCCTAATACGGTAAGGGGTGTTATTCTTTCTTCTTGAAGAGAACTTATGTTATTCCATTCTTTGTTATTCTGTTGGAATAACCTGTAAAAGTGGCATACCCTATACATGACCTGTATACGCGGTGTACCCTATACTTGGTGAAATTCTTATGTTATTCCATTTCCTATTATTCTGTCGGAATAACCTGTATACGCGGTTTACCCTATACTTGGTGACATTCTTCTATTATTCTGTTGGAATATCCTGTCTGTGTGTTTTACGTCGGACCTGGTTCCATTCTTTATTATTCTGTTGGAATATCCTGTCTGTGCGTTTTACGCCGGACCTGGTTCCGTTATTTATTATTCTGTTGGAACATCCTGTCGGTGTGAGTTTCACCTGACCTGGTTCCGTTATTATTATTCTGCTGGAATAACCTGTCTGTGCGGTCTATCGCATGCATGGTGATTTCTTTTGTTATTTCATTCTTTATTATACTCAGTTGGTTAAAACTTTAACTTCTATACTCCATGAAATTAGTAGAATATCCTTGATATTTGCGCTTCATCCAGTATCCTTTCATGAAAATATTCTTCTGATCATTCTTGAATTTTACACCACAAAATAGTATCGTGTTGACAATTTGAACGTTAATAATTTCTGGATAAAATAATTCTTGAACTTGTTTTATTGAATTATTATATCATTGTCATCATCCTCATGTTTATATTTTGTTGAAAGTCATCTGTGGCCTGTAGTGCATAGATGGACTTGGTATGATTATGACCAGAGATTATTCGGTGTAATCATGACCGTAATATTACAAGTGATGTAAAAATTAAAAATCCTCATTGGCCCGTAGTGCATTGATGGACAGTTGTTGGCATGATCATGACCACTAATGAATACACAAATATTCTTGGCCGTAGTGCATGAATAATTGTGGTCGTGATACTAAAGAATATCCTTGGCCGTAGTGCGGGGTGATTCGATGATGTGGAATATTTATTAAGCTGAGTCTCAGCCATAACGATGATGAAAAACGTTTTAAATCATAAAAGATAGTAGTTTTTATTTTCTACTTGACTCTTTTAATGGATTGCTGGTTCCGCTGCAGTTAAACTTGATGTTTATTATATTTTATCAGTTTAACACTGTTGAAGGCTAATGATAATTTATTCTGCATTATCTTAGTCATAATATTTCTTACTGGGCTAGTTGAGCTCACCCTTTCTTTCACTGTTCTCTTCAGGAAATGAGAATATAGCTGGGACGAGTCGGGGAACGGAGTGATGGACCAGAGAATAGTATTAGTAGTCCTCACTATTCTGTTAAATAGTGTGACAATAATTGTATTGAGGACACCTTTTGAGTTTGTATGATCTCTAGTAGATAATAATTGTATTCAAACTCACAGTTATGTTTTGTCGTATTGTACACGACAGTTGTATTAGTAAGTTGTATTTGAATTCTGTACCATGTATCTGGCGACTCAAGATGGGTGATGTATACCTAATTTTGGGGGCGTCACAGTTGGTATCAGAGCTTAGGGATATGATCCCTGGCTAAGATGTGAGAATAGTACTAGGAGGGGAGAGACGGGGAATTCCTTCGCTAGTATGACCTACCTAAGTTTATGTGCTATTTTATTGGTCGGTCAGAATATAGGGATAATATGTTACATGTCAATTAACCTTTTGTTTTGTGGCAGTATCTGAAAATGACATCTGAGAATGTTGAGATAGGCAATGGAGCACAGGCGATCGTTGATTCACCACATATCAATAATCAGGATAATGTGCATCAGGAAGGCGAAAATCCTCATGCAAACAACAACACTGACCAAATGATGAATGATCAAATGTTCAGAGGTTTTATGCAATTCATGCAACAGCAGGCGAGAGCAACTCCTGTCCAAAACGTAGATGGAAACACGGGAAACTCTCGGGCGGTCACCGCTAAACAGTTCAAGGAGCTGGGACCACCGGAGTTTAAGGGAGAGCCAAAACCAATTATGGCGGAAACATGGATAAAGCAGATGACCAAGATATTTGATGTCTTGGGATGCTCCGAGAAGCAAAAGGTTCCCTTTGCCGCCTTTATGTTGCGCGGAGAGGCAGATTATTGGCGGGAATCGGTAAAACGTACTCAACCTGCTGTACTGAAGATATCTTGGGAGAAGTTCCAGGAGCTGTTCAATGACAAATACTTTCCCGAAAGTATTCGCCACATGAAGGAGGTGGAGTTTATTAAGTTGGAACAAAATAATATGACCGTGTCGCAATACGAGGCAAAATTTGCAGAATTATCACAGTTTGCGTCCCACTTGGTGGATAATGAAGAGAGAATGGCGCGAATGTTTTTAAGAGGTTTGAAGCCGGAGATACGTCAACATCTTATTTCTCATAAACTGTGTTTGTATTCAGATGTTGTAAATAGGGCTCAGTTAGTGGAACGCGATAATGAGTCAACTCAACTAAAAGAGAGCAGCCGGCAAAATTATAATACCAGCGAGAGTGGTCATCGAAGCGGTGACAACAAGCGTGGAGGGAATCAGCAAGCCAGAAATGGTAACCACTTCGGTGGTAATCAGGGCCAAAATAATAAAAATGGACATTTCAAGAAGAGGAGATTCAACAATGATGGAAAGACGTCAGCACCAGCACCCGTTATTAAGGAAGGAGAAAGACCACCTATCATATGCTTCAAATGCGGAGGGGAGGGACACATCAGTCCAAATTGCGCGATGCCGTCCAAAGCATGTTATAATTGTGGAAGAGAAGGTCATTTAGCCCGATTTTGTCGTTTACCAAAGACAAATTCAGCTAGGATGGAGGCACCAAAGGCCGTCCCAGAAAAGTCAAAGCTGGTAGTGCAAGGGAGAGCGTTTGTTGTGACCTCCCAAAAAGCAAGGAACCCGAATGAGGTCATCACGGGTAAGCTTATCATAAACTCTAACGAAGTCTATACTTTATTTGATACCGGTTCTACCCATTCTTTTATTTCTCCTACTTGCGCTCATCGATTAAATTTGACTCCAGAGAAATTAGACTTTGACTTATCTCTGGAAACCCCGTTGGGAGAAACTTTCATTACATCCACTGTTTATAAGTCTTGTTTGGTTCAAATCGGTACCCTCACATTACCTATAGATCTTATTTCATTGAAAATACTTGCATTTGACGTGATTCTAGGGATTGATTGGTTAACTACTCATCATGCAAAAATTGATTGTTTCCATAAGGTTGTTAGCTTTCATATTCCTAATCAACCTATTATGCGAATTCAAGCGACCAAACCATTAAAATCAATCACGGTCATCTCAAGCCATAAAGCTATTCGTTTATTGAAAAACGGATGTCAAGCTTTCTTAGCTCATGTCACAGATTTAAACAAAAATACGTCAGTTTTGAACGATATTTCTATTGTTAATGAATTTCCTGACGTATTCCCCGAAGAACTTCCTGGTCTACCCCCAGAGCGTGAGATTGAATTTTGTATCGACCTTGAACCCGGTACAAAACCCATTTCTAAAGCCCCATATCGAATGGCTCCTATTGAACTTCAGGAGTTAAAAACCCAACTGCAGGAATTGTTAGACATTGGCTTTATTCGTCCTAGTACTTCTCCTTGGGGTGCTCCTGTTCTATTCGTGAAGAAGAAAGATGGGAGTATGTGACTTTGTATTGATTATCGGGAGTTAAATCATGTCACCATCAAAAATAGGTATCCATTGCCACGTATTGATGACTTGTTTGACCAGTTGCAAGGAGCCAAATTCTTTTCAAAGATCGATCTTCGTTCCGGGTATCACCAATTGAAGATTAGAACCGATGACATTCCAAAGACGGCTTTCAGAAATCGGTACGGGCATTATGAATTCCTAGTCATGTCCTTTGGATTGACTAATGCTCCTGCTGCCTTCATGGATATGATGAACCGAGTATTCAAAGAATATTTGGATCACTTTGTGGTCGTCTTTATTGATGACATCCTTATTTATTCCAAAAGCCGTGAAGATCATGAGCAACACTTGAGGCTGACACTCCAAAAGCTTCGTGAATATAAGCTTTATGCCAAGTTAAAGAAATGCGAATTCTGGCTTGAGGAAGTAGCATTCCTTGGGCACGTGGTATCAAGTCATGGAATATCTGTTGACCCAACAAAGATTGAAGCTATTCAAAGCTGGGAGCAACCTAAATCAGTGACCGAAGTACGTAGCTTTCTCGGTTTAGCTGGTTATTATCGGAGATTCGTGGAAGGATTTTCTTGAATCGCTACTCCATTGACTCAGCTGACTTAGAAAGATACAATGTTCGATTGGAGCAAAGAATGTGAGAAGAGTTTTCAAGAACTCAAGAGGAGACTCATTTCAGCACCTGTTCTGACAATACCATCTGGCTCGGAGGGTTTTGTCATCTACAGTGATGCTTCGGGCAAAGGGCTGGGATGTGTTCTCATGCAACATGGAAAAGTCATAGCCTATGCCTCGCGACAACTCAAAGAATATGAGAAGAATTATCCTACTCATGATCTAGAGTTGGCAGCTGTTGTCTTTGCACTTAAAATTTGGAGGCATTACTTGTATGGGGAGAAAGTGGAGATCTTTACGGATCATAAAAGCCTCAAATATTTCTTCACTCAAAAGGAACTCAACATGCGACAACGACGTTGGCTTGAACTGTTGAAAGATTATGATCATACCATCCAATACCATCTTGGAAAAGCAAACGTGGTAGCTGACGCATTGAGTAGAAGATCACATGCAAGTACAAGTGCGATATTGTCAACGCAAGGGCCCATTTTGTGTGACTTGCAAAGGATGGAGATAGAGTTAAAGACTCCAGGGACGCATGTGACGATGGCGAATATACGAGTAGAACCGACTTTAATCGATAAAGTTAAAGCTGCTCAAGCTACAGACCTGGAGCTGATGCGGATGAGGAAGAAAGTGCAAGAGGGTGTTATGCCAGAAGCAAGAATCGATGAAGAAGGAATACTTTGAGTCAACTCCAGACTTTGTGTTCCTAACGACCCTGATTTAAAGTATAAAATCATGATGGAGGCGCACAATACACCGTTTGCAATCCATCCTGGGAGTACCAAAATGTATCATGATATTCGTCATACATTTTGGTGGAACAATATGAAGAGAGAGATAGCGTTGTTTATCTCAAGGTGTCTAACTTGTCAACGAGTTAAAGCGGAGCATCAAGTACCAAAAGGTCCATTACAACCACTTGAAATTCCAGAATGGAAGTGCGAGCACATTACCATGGATTTCGTTACCGGTCTTCCTAAGGTTTCTCAAGGCATAGATGCGATTTGGGTTATTGTTGATAGATTGACCAAGTCTGCTCATTTCTTACCGATACGAGAAACTTATACACTTGAACGTCTTGCTCGTATGTATATAAACGAGATTATAAGACTGCATGGTATGCCTGTATCCATAGTTTCTGATCGAGACCCAAGATTTACTTCACAATTTTGGGTTAGTTTGCAAAAAGCTATGGGCACAAACTTACGATTTAGCTCGGCATATCATCCTCAGACGGACGGACAGTCGGAGAGAACTATTCAAACTCTTGAAGATCTATTAAGACTCTGTGTCCTTGATTTCAAGGGAAGTTGGGACAAGTTCTTACCATTGGTGGAGTTTTCCTACAACAACAGTTATCAAGCAAGTATTGGCATGGCTCCATTCGAAGCGTTGTATGGAAGAAAGTGTCGTTCTCCAGTATGCTGGGATGAGGTGGGTGAAGCAACGTTGTTGGGACCGGAGTTGGTACGTATGACTACGGAAAAGATTCAAACGATCCGACAACGTATAAAAACCTCACAAAGTCGACAAAAGAGTTATGTTGATCTTCATCGAAAGGACGTGGAATTCAATATAGGAGATCATGTGTTGTTACGTGTTACTCCATGGAAAGGAGTTACAAGATTTGGAAAGAGAGGAAAACTCAATCCTCGAATCATCGGTCCATTTTTAATCCTCGATCGAATAGGAACTGTGGCTTATAGACTCGCTCTACCGCCAAGTATGTCTCGTGTTCATAACGTTTTTCATATATCCATGTTACGAAAATATGTGAAAGACCCGAACCACATTATTGAGTTAGAACCGGACGAAATAGCGGAAGATTTGACGTATGAAGATATTCCTGTTCAAATCTTGGATAAGAAGGAACATATTCTACGCTCCAAGGTTATACCTCAAGTCAAAGTTTTGTGGAGAAACCACGATGTTGAGGAAATGACTTGGGAGTTAGAATCTGAAATGAAATTAAGGTATCCTTACCTCTTTGACATACCAGGTACGTACCCTAATTTCGAGGGCGAAATTTCATAAGAAGGGGAGGTTGTAAGACCCCAGTTTTTATAAATAAAGATGAATTTTCATAATTATTATTTTTGAATATTATGGAATAAATTTGATAAAATATATAGTTGTGGGTAATATTTATAAATTTTGCAAAGTACGCAAGTTGTTATAAAATATTCGTTTGGTCGGGGAATATTCTTTTTGTCGGGGAATATTCGTACGACGGCACAATCATTGGTGGACCCCACAACGGAAGTATTGTTGTAGTTAGAAAACGACAAAATTATCTTTCTATAAAATAACGGCGGAGGTGTTACCGTTAAAACTGTTGAACTACTCGGTAGTAAAAGTACAGTAATACGCGTTGTTGCATAGTAGCACACGGTATTGATTATTGATGCTTACGTGAGAAGTCACTCAGCTATACTCAATTATTGCTACAGTAATTGCTGCATCATATCTCTTATATTATTGATTCAATTATTGTCACAATATCATCTGTATAATATGTTATATTATCTAAACAATAATTGAGACGACAAGTTATAAATGATTAATAATTGTTGAAAGATTAAATATGTGTTGATTAAAAAATAATAATAATAATTTCTGGTAATTTTTATTCAATCCTTGATGTATATAAAGAGTCTATTATTAGACGTTTGTGTATATAAAGAGTCTATTATTAGACGTTTGTGGTAAGTTTAATTATTTATGGGGGGCCATATGTCATCATCTAAGAGTCTCTTTCGTAAATAGTAATTATTTTCGTAAATAGTAATTACCTTCGTAAATAGTAATTATTTTCGTAAATAGTAATTACCTTCGTAAATAGTAATTACCTTCGTAAATAGTAATTACCTTCGTAAATAGTAATTACCTTCGTAAATAGTAAATACTTTCATAAATAGTAATAAATTTTCTATAAATAGAGGCCTAGGGCTTCATTATTTTTCACGAATTCGTTCAAGCTATAGAGAGAGAAAGTATAGAGAGAGTAATAGAGAAAGAAGAAGAGTATTCAGTTACTACACTACTGCAGTATTCAATCTCCTAATACGGTAAGGGGTGTTATTCTTTCTTCTTGAAGTGAACTTATGTTATTCCATTCTTTGTTATTCTGTTGGAATAACCTGTAAAAGTGGCATACCCTATACATGACCTGTATACGCGGTGTACCCTATACTTGGTGAAATCCTTATGTTATTCCATTTCCTATTATTCTGTCGGAATAACCTGTATACGCGGTTTACCCTATACTTGGTGACATTCTTCTATTATTCTGTTGGAATATCCTGTCTGTGTGTTTTACGCCGGACCTGGTTCCATTCTTTATTATTCTGTTGGAATATCCTGTCTGTGCGTTTTACGCCGGACCTGGTTCCGTTATTTATTATTCTGTTGGAACATCCTGTCGGTGTAAGTTTCACCTGACCTGGTTCCGTTATTATTATTCTGCTGGAATAACCTGTCTGTGCGGTCTATCGCATGCATGGTGATTTCTTTTGTTATTTCATTCTTTATTATACTCAGTTGGTTAAAACTTTAACTTCTATACTCCATGAAATTAGTAGAATATCCTTGATATTTGCGCTTCATCCAGTATCCTTTCATGAAAATATTCTTCTGATCATTCTTGAATTTTACACCACAAAACAGTATCGTGTTGACAATTTGAACGTTAATAATTTCTGGATAAAATAATTCTTGAACTTGTTTTATTGAATTATTATATCATTGTCATCATCCTCATGTTTATATTTTGTTGAAAGTCATCTGTGGCCTGTAGTGCATAGATGGACTTGGTATGATTATGACCAGGGATTATTCGGTGTAATCATGACCGTAATATTACAAGTGATGTAAAAATTAAAAATCCTCATTGGCCCGTAGTGCATTGATGGACAGTTGTTGGCATGATCATGACCACTAATGAATACACAAATATTCTTGGCCGTAGTGCATGAATAATTGTGGTCGTGATACTAAAGAATATCCTTGGCCGTAGTGCGGGGTGATTCGATGATGTGGAATATTTATTAAGCTGAGTCTCAGCCATAACGATGATGAAAAACCTTTTAAATCATAAAAGATAGTAGTTTTTATTTTCTACTTGACTCTTTTAATGGATTGCTGGTTCCGCTGCAGTTAAACTTGATGTTTATTATATTTTATCAGTTTAACACTGTTGAAGGCTAATGATAATTTATTCTGCATTATCTTAGTCATAATATTTCTTACTGGGCTAGTTGAGCTCACCCTTTCTTTCACTGTTCTCTTCAGGAAATGAGAATATAGCTGGGACGAGTCGGGGAACGGAGTGATGGACCAGAGAATAGTATTAGTAGTCCTCACTATTTTGTTAAATAGTGTGACAATAATTGTATTGAGGACACCTTTTGAGTTTGTATGATCTCTAGTAGATAATAATTGTATTCAAACTCACAGTTATGTTTTGTCGTATTGTACACGACAGTTGTATTAGTAAGTTGTATTTGAATTCTGTACCATGTATCTGGTGACTCAAGATGGGTGATGTATACCTAATTTTGGGGGCGTCACAAGTGAGGTAGCAGACCTCTTCTCTTCTTTCTCTCTATAATTTCTCTCTATAATAATTGCTCTATAGCTTTAGTGAATTGGTAAGAAATGAAGGAAGAATGAGTTTCTATTTATAGGAAAATATAGTTTTGATAATTGCACATTTTGGGGCTCGAAATATTATAGTATAATACCTTCCACTTTTTCTTTATTTTTAATTTAGTCCTGCAAGTTTTATCAAACTTTCACTACCTCCCCTAATAGTAAATAATGCGAATCAATAGGTCAATCATGTGAATCAATAGTTATAATCATGTGAAAATATGAATTACAGTATTGTACCTCCATTTTTAACTTAGTCATGCAATTATTATCAATCTTGCACCACCTCCCCTAATAGTACAAGAATGTGAATCAATAGTACAAACATGTGAACAAATAGTTATAATTATGTGAATTAATAGCAATTAATTGCTCATTTATCCGGTTAATTACCCGATTGGTCAATATAACCTCTAGACATCAATTATTATCAAAATAAACGTCAATATCCACTAACACTAATAATTCCAACACAATGGAACTATCAATTTCATCTTTAATCAACACGAACTTATTCATCATTAATATTATAATTCACAATATTTAACAACCAGGTCATTCCCAGGAAAGAGGGGGCTTTCCAATACAGATTTCTCCTTATTAACGCACAATTAGGTGACTAAACCTCTCCTTGACAGAACTTCTAGACATTGTCAATATTGCAAATAATAATATGAATAACTTTGTCATCTCAATTATTGATTTAATAATATATATTATGTAGATGATACTGTGACAATAATTGAATCAATAATATGAGAGATATGATGCAGCAATTACTGTAGCAATAGTTGGGTATAACTAAGTGACTTCTCACGTAACCATCAATAATCAATACTGTGTGCATCTATGCAACAACGCGTATTACTGTACTTTTACTACCGGGTAGTTCAACAGTTTTAACGGTAACACTTTTGCCTTTATTTTTATAAAAAGATAATGCTGTCGTTTTCTTACTACGACAATACTTCTGTTGTGGGGTCCAACAATGATTGTGCCGTCGTATGAATATTCCCCAACAAAAAGAATATTCCCCGACCAAACGAATATTTTATAACAACTTGCATACTTTGCAAAATTTATAAATATTACCCACAACTATAACATTATATCAAATTCACACCATAATATTCAAAAAAATATATTTCGAGAAAATTATTCTTTATTCATAAAAGTTTGGGTCTTACAACCTCCCATTCTTATAAAATTTCGTCCTTGAAATTAGGGTACGTACCTAGTATATCAAATAGGTGAGAATACCTTGACTTCATCTCAGATTCTAACTCCCAAGTCATTTCTTCCACATCGTGATTTCTCCACAAAACTATGACTTGAGGAATAACCTTGGAGCGTAGAATATGATCCTTCTTATCCAAGATTTTAACATGTAACTCTTCATACGTTAAATCTTCCTCTATCTCATTTGGTTCTAATTCAATAATGTGGTTCGGCTCTTTCACATATTTACGTAACATAGATATGTGAAAAACGTTATGAACACGAGACATACTTGGCGATAAGGCGAGTCTATAAGCCACAATTCTTACTCGATCGAGGATTAAAAAAGGGCCAATGAATCGATGATTGAGCTTTCTTCTCTTTCCAAATCTCATAACTCCTTTCCATAGAGCAACACATAACAACACATGATCTCTAATATTCAATTCCACGTCCTTTCGATGAAGATCATCATAACTCTTTTGTCGATCTTGTGAGGTGTTTATACGTTATCGGATCGTTTGAATCATTTCCATAGTCATACGTACCAAATTCGGTCCCAACAACGTTTCTTCACCCACCTCATCCCAACATACTGGAGAATGACACTTTCTTCCATACAACGCTCAAATGGAGCCATGCCAATACTCGCTTGATAACTATTGTTGTAGAAAAACTCCACCAATGGTAAGAACTTGTCCCAACTCCCCTTGAAGTCAAGGACACAGAGTTTTAATAAATCTTCAAGAGTTTGAATAGTCCTTTCCGACTGCCCATCCGTTTGAGGATGATATGCCGAACTAAATCATAAATCCGTGCCCATAGATTTTTGTAAACTAGCCCAAAATCTTGAAGTGAATCTTGGGTCTCGATCAGAAACTATGGATACTGGCATACCATGCAATCTTACAATCTCATTTTTATACATACTAGCAAAATGTTCAAGTGTAAAAGTTTCATGTATCGGTAAGAAATGAACAGACTTGGTCAATCTATCAACAACGACCCAAATCGCATCTATGCCTTGAGAAATCTTGGGAAGACCAATAACGAAATCCATGGTAATGTGCTCCCACATCCATTCTGGAATTTCAAGTGGTTAAAATGGACCTTTTGGCACTTGATGCTCTGCCTTGACTAATTGACAAGTTAGACACCTTGAGATAAACGCCGCTATCTCTCTCTTCATATTGCTCCACCAAAATGTATGTCGAAGATCACGATACATTTTGGTACTCCCAAGATGGATTGCAAATGGTGTGTTGTGCACCTCCATCATGATTTTATACTTCAAGTCAGAATTGTGAGGAACACAAAGTCTGGAGTTGACTCGAAGTATTCCTTCTTCATCGATTCTTTCTTCCGGAATAGCACCTTCTTGTACTTTCTTCCTCATACGTATCAGCTCTAGGTCTGTAGCTTGAGCAGCTTTAACTTTATCGATTAAAGTCGATTCCACTCGTATATTCGCCATCATCACATGGGTCCCTGGAGTCTTTAACTCCATTTCCATCCTTTCAAAGTCATAAAAAATGGGCCTTTGCGTTGACAATATTGCACTCGTACTCGCATATGATCTTCTACTCAATGTGTCATCTACTACGTTCGTTTTTCTAGGATGGTATTGGATGGTATAATCATAATCTTTCAACAACTCAAGTCATCGTCGTTGTCGCATGTTGTGTTCCTTTTGAGTAAAGAAATATTTGACGCTTTTATGATCCGTATAAATCTCCACCTTCTCTCCATACAGGTAATGCCTCCAAATCTTAAGCGCAAAAACGACTGCTGCCAACTCTAGATCATGAGTAAGATAATTCCTCTCATATTTTTTGAGTTGTCATGAGGCATCATAGGCTATGACTTTCTCATGTTGTATGAGAACACATCCTAACCCTCTACCTGAAGCATCACTATAGATGACAAATCCCTCCGAGCCAGATGGTATTGTCACAACAGGAGCTGAAATGAGTATTCTCTTGAGTTCTTCAAAACTCTTCTCACATTCCTCGCTCCAACCGAACTTTGTATCTTTTTGAGTCAGCAGAGTTAATGGAGTAGCGATTCGAGAAAATCCTTCTATGAATCTCCGATAATAACCAGCTAAGCCGAGAAAGCTACGTACTTTGGTCACTGACTTTGGTTGCTCCCAGCATTTAATTGCTTCAATCTTCGTTAGGTCAATAGATATTCCATGATTTGATATCACGTGCCCAAGGAATGCAACTTCCTCAAGCCAGAACTCACATTTCTTCAACTTGGCATATAGCTTGTTTCCACGAAGCTTTTGGAGTATCAGCCTCTCAAGTGTTGCTCATGGTCTTCATGACTTTTGGAGTAAATAAGGATGTCATCAATAAAGACGACCACAAAGTGATCCAAATATTCATTGAATACTTGGTTCATCATGTCCGTGAAGGCAGCAGGAGCATTAGTCAATCCAAAAGACATGACTAGGAATTCATAATGCCTGTACCGAGTTCTGAAAGCAGTCTTTGGAATGTCATAGGTTTTAATCTTCAACTGATGAAATCTGGAACGAAGATCAATCTTTGAAAAGAATTTGGCTCCTTGCAACTGGTCAAACAGGTCATCAATGTGAGGCAACGGGTAACTATTTTTGATGGTGACATGATTCAACTCCCGATAATCAATACAAAGTCGCATACTTTCATTTTACTTCTTCACGAATAGAACAGGAGCACCCCAAGGAGACGTACTAGGATGAATAAAACCGATGTCTAATAATTCCTGTAGTTGGGTTTTTAACTCCTGAAGTTCAATAAGAGCCATTCGATATGGGGCTTTGGAAATGGGTTTTGTACCAGATTCAAGATCGATACAAAATTCAATTTCACGCTCTGGGTGTAGGTCAGGAAGTTCTTCAGGGAATACGTCAGGAAATTTATTAACAATAGAAATATCATTCAAATCTAACGTTTTTTTATTTAAATCCGTGACATGGGCTAAGAAAGCTTTACATTCGTTTTTCAATAAACGAATAGCTTTATGGCTTGATATGACAATGATTGATTTTAGTGGTTTTGTGACGCCCCCAAAATAGGTCCATTCCATCCAACCCATTCTGAGTCGCCAAATACATGGTATAAAAATAACTACAACTTTATTATTACAACATATAAACTGTGAGTTTAATTACAGATATTGTCATTTAGATAATATCCACACGTAAATAAATACCCATCATAATTATTGATACATTATTTTACAAAAATGGTGAGGACTACTAAACAACTCTCTCTATAACCTTCATTCCATACCCCGACTAGTACTCGCTACATTCTCGCCTCCTGAGAAGAAAAATAGAACAAAAAAGGAAAAGGGTGAGCTCAACTAGCCCAGTAAAGAATATTATGACTAAGATAATATACAACAAATTATCGTTAGTCTTCAACAGGGAAAAATCTAATAGAATACAATAGACAACCAGTTTTAAATCAACAACTGCAGCGGAAACAATAATTCATTAGAAGAGTTAAGTAGAGAATGCAAACTACTATCTTCTATATATGAATTTAAAAGTTCATCGTCGATATTTTATCCCTGTAACATCAATCAATATATATCTGGAATCAAATATTCATCTTTGCACTACAGGCCAAAGATATTCATCAGTTGGTCATGTTCATCTAAACACCTGTTCATCTTTGCACTATAGGCCAAAGATATTAATCAGTCGGTCATGTTCATCTCAACACATGTTCATCTTTGCACTACGGGCCAAAGATATTAATCAAGAAATCATTCATCATTGCACTACAGGCCAAAGATATTCAGTAATTTCATCATTTAGGACTGAGGATGATGAAAAATATTTTAAAGGAAATTAATCCAGTGAAACAAAAGAACAAATATTAAGGATTCGTATTTTAAACAATCCAAGTTCAAAAATACTTCATAAGTAATTAGAGTGGAGTAAAATTCAAGAATGATCAAAATATGGATACAATCAAAGCTAGTATCCATAATAGATATTTTGGACAAAAAGAAGGAATTTTATTTTTCGGTGAATAGTGTCGTATTCGTGAATAGTGCCGTATACGTGAATAGTAACTTTGACACCAAAAGATAAAAAATTCATAAAAAACAACATCATGCTTCATGAATAGTACTCGTGAATAGTAACTCATGAATAGTAACTCGTGAATAGTAACTCATGAATAGTAACCCCGACATGAAAAAGTTCCAAATTTGATAAAAATTTCCAACCAATAATTCGACATAATGATATTGAAGAAATAATATCATTTTCAAATAAAATAACATCTCTTACCTCGAAAGACAGTACTTCTAGTTGAAACACCGGATATAAGCTATGACTTGAACTTGCACCGTATAGCAACAGTACTCAAAGTATACTCAAAATACTCACAAGAATACGCTCGATAATATAGAGAGAGAAAACTTCAGTTTCTGGTGTGATTTTCAATTCTAACCTAAGCACCCTATTTATAGGAAAATGCTTAGAACACTAAAGTAAAAAATTTAATAAATTAATATATATATTTATCAAATTCATACGCCCACTTTAGAATTCAACTCCTAGCATTTCTCACATGCCAACCTTCTAGAAAAGTAATAAAAAAACGTTTTTCATAAAATAAATAATTAAAACTTCCAAAAATACATTATTTCGGAGCTTCGGAACTTCTATAATTCACAATAAATAGCCCTTTTGTCCGAAAATTCGAATCTCGCGAGTTTTTATAGGAAATTCAATTCTCTACAACTTTGCAGAAGAAAGTTGTGAATTTTTTAATAATATGGTGTGAATTTGAGATAATATTATAGTTGTGGGTAGTATTTATAAATTTTGCAAAGTATGCAAGTTGTTATATTATATTCGATTGGTCAGGGAATATTCTTTGTGCCGGAAAATATTCGTACGACGGTACAATTATTGGTGGACCCCACAACGGAATTATTGTCGGATTGAGAAAACGAAAAAAATATTTTATCGAAAATAACGGCGGAAGTTTTACCGTTGATACTGTTGAACTACTGGGTAGTAAAAGTACAGTAATACGCGTAGTTGCATAGTAGCACACAATATTGATTATTGATATTTATGTGAGAAGTCGCTCAGTTTGATTCAATTATTGTCGATTAATAATATGAATTATTATAGCGATGATGACGTTTTATTTTATTCGTATTATTAACGTAATAAAACAGAAACATCTTTTTATATAAAACAGAATACTTTATTAAAGTTATTCTATAAATAGAATATATTATATTTTATTATGCATGGTGTTGTATAGTATTTTGCATAGTGTTGCATAGGGTTTGCATAGTAAAAATCTTTTTATATAAATAGAATATATTATATTTTATTTAAAAGATTTTTCTTTAAATATGGACTGTCAGATTAAAGTAAATTAATCTGGACCGTTCATGGATTAGTTACTATGCATTCCATTTTTCTATAAATAGAAGCTCATTCCTTCATTATTTTCTTACGAATTCACTGAACTCTAGAGAGAGAAACTATAGAGAGATAGAAGAAAAGTATTTTGCTACTTTTATGTTCAGTTTCTTTGACGGTAAGGGATATTATTCTTTTGTATTCAAGAAGAGAACTTCTGTTATTCCATTTCTTATTATTCTGTTGGAATAACCTGTATACGCGGAATACCCTATACTTGGTGACATTCTTCTATTATTCTGTCTTTATTTTTCCATTGGAATATCCTGTCTGTGCTTTACGCCGGACCTGGTTCCGTCTTTATTATTATTCCGTTGGAACATCCTGTCTGTATGTTTTACACCGGACCTGGTTCTGTCTTTATTATTATTCCGTTGGAACATCCTGTCTGTGTGTTTTACACCGAACCTGGTTCCGTCTTTATTATTCTGTTTAAACATCCTGTCGGTGCAAATTTTGCCTGACCTGGTTCCGTTATTAATAATCTGTTGGAATAACCTGTCGATGTGAAGTACCGCATGCATGGTGATTTCTGTTATTATTCCATTCTTTATTATACTCAGTTGGTTAAAGTTTTGACTTCTATACTCCATGAAATTAGTAGAATATCCTTGATATTTGCGCTTCATCCAATATCTTTTCATGAAAATATTCTTCTAATCATTCTTGAATTTTACTCTACAAAGCAGTATCATGTGGACAATTTGGACATTAGTAGTTCTTGGATAAATTAATTCTTGAACTTGTTTTATTGAATTCTTATATCATTGTCATCATCCTCATGTTTATGTTATGTTGAAAGTCATCTGTGTCTTGTAGTGCATAGATGGACTTGGTATGATTATGACCAGGGATTATTCGGTATAATCATGACCGTAATGTTACAAATAATGTGAAAATTAAAAGTCATCATTGGCCCGTAGTGCATTGATGGACAGTTTTTGGTATGATTATGGCTATGAATTCTCTTCGACCAAGGGAGCAAAGATGGATTATTTTATGGCATGATCATGACCATTGATGAATACACAAATGTCCTTGGCCCATAATGCATGGAATTTGTGGTCGTAACCCTAATAAATATCCTTGGCAGTAGTGCAGGGATAATGTGGTTTATTTATTAAGCTGAGTCTCAGCGATAAAAGTGATGAAAAACTTTTTAAATCATAAAAGATAATAGATTCTATTCTCTACTTGACTTTTTTAATGGATTGCTTGATCCGCTGCTGTTAAACTTGATGTTGTTATATTTTATCAGTTTAATATTGTTAAAGGCTAACGATAATTTATTCTGCATTATCTTAGTCATAATATTTCTTACTGGGCTAGTTGAGCTCACCCTTTCTTTCACTGTTCTCTTCAGGAAATGAGAACATAGCAGGGACTAGTTGGGGAACGGAGTGATGGTCCAGAGGATAGCATTAGTAGTCCTCACTATTCTGAGAAATAGTGTATTAATAATTGTAATGAGGACTCTTTTGAGTTTGTATAATCTCTAGTAGACAATAATTGTATTCAAACTCACAGTTATATTTTGTCGTATTGTACACGACAGTTGTATTAGTAAGTTATATTTGAATTATGTACCATGTATCTGACGACCCAAGATGGGTGATGTATACCTAATTTTGGGGGCGTCACAGTTGGTATCAAAGCTTAGGGATATGATCCCTGGCTAAGATGTGAGACTAGAACTAGGAGGGGAGAGACGGGGAATTCCTTCGTTAGTATGACCTACTTAAATTTATTTTGTATTTAAATTGGTTGGTCAAAGTTTAGAGATATTATGTTACATGTCAATTAATCTTTGTTTTGTGGTTGTATCTGAAAATGACATCCGAAAATATTGAGAATAACAATGGAGCACAAGAGACCGTTGAGTCTCCACATATCAATAATCAGGAGAATGTGCATCATGAAGGCGACAATCCTCATGACCAAATGATGAATGATGGATTGTTCAGAGGCTTTATGCAATTCATGCAACAGCAAGCGAGAGCGGCTCCTGTTCAAAATGTAGGTGGAAACACTGGAAATTCTCGGGCGGTTACCGCTAAACAGTTCAAGGAGCTGGGACCACCGGAGTTTAAGGGAGAGCCAAAACCACTTATTGCGGAAGCATGGATAAAGTTGATCACCAAAATATTTGATGTCTTGGGATGCTCCGAGGAGCAAAAGGTTCCCTTTGCCGCCTTTATGTTGCGCGGAGAGGCATATTACTGGTGGGAATCGGTAAAACGTACTCAACCTGCCGTACTGAAGATGTCTTGGGAGAAGTTCCAAGAGTTGTTCAATGACAAATACTTTCCCGAAAGTATTCGTCACATGAAGGAGATGGAGTTTATCAAATTGGAACAAAACAATATGACCGTGTCGCAATACGAGGCAAAATTTGCGGAGTTATCCCGGTATGCGTCCCACTTGGTGGATAATGAAAAGAGAATGGCACGATTGTTTCTAAGAGGTTTGAAGCCAGAGATACGTCAACATCTTATTTCTCATAAACTGTGTTTGTATTCAGATGTTGTAAATAGGGCTCAGTTGGTAAAGCGCGATAACGAGTCAACGCAATCAAAAGAGAGCAACCGGCAAAATGATAATACCAGTGAGAGCAGTCATCAAAGCGTTGACAACAAGTTTGGAGGAAATCAACAGGCCAGAAATGGTAACCACTTCGGTGGTAATCAGGGCCAAAACAATAAGAATGGACATTTCAAGAAGAGGAGATTCAACAATGATGGAAAGACGTCAGCACCAGCAACCGTTGTTAAGGAAGGAGAAAGACCACCTATCATATGCTTCAAATGCGGATGGGAGGGACACATCAGTCCAAATTATGTGATGTCGTCCAAAGCATGTTATAATTGTGGAAGAGAAGGCCACTTAGCCCGATTTTGTCGTTCACTGAAGACAAATTCAACTAGGATGGAGGCACCAAATGCTGTCCCAGAAAAGTCAAAGCCGGTAGTGCAAGGGAGAGCGTTTGTTGTGACCTCCCAGAAAGTAAGGAACCCTCATAAGGTCATCACGGGTAAGCTTATCATAAACTCTAGCGAAGTCTACACTTTATTTGATACCGGTTCTACCTATTCTTTTATTTCTCCTACTTGCGCTCAACGATTAAATTTGACTCCGGAGAAATTAGACTTTGACTTATCTGTGGAAACTCCGTTGGGAGAAACCTTCATTACATCCACGGTTTATAAGTCTTGTTTGGTTCAAGTTGGTACCCACGCATTACCTGTCGATCTTATTGCATTAAAAATACTTGCATTTGATGTAATTCTAGGGATTGATTAGTTAACTACTCATCATGCAAAAATTGATTTTTTTCGTAAGGTTGTTAGCTTTCATATTCCTAATCGACCTATTATTCGAATTCAAGCAACCAAACCACTAAATTCAATCATTGTCATATCAAGCCATAAGTAAAGAGCCCCGATCCTTTTGTTGATGACTTCCTTGTGTGGAATGCACTGAAGCCAGACTTTCCGTAGGCGACGTCGTGAATGACGATAACAAGTTGATAGGTATCATTGTGAGGTGTTATCTAGGTTAAGGGATAGAAGTCACAGTTGGTATCAATGTGACGTACTATCCAAGTCTTGGAAGTGAGTAACAGTTTTGAATGATATTTTTATCATTAATAAATCTCTTGACGTATTCTTGAAGACTTCTTAGCCTACCCCAGAGCGTGAAATCGAATTTTGTATTTACACCAGTACAAAACCCATTTCTTAAACCCTCAAAATAATTTTTTCAACAAAAACGAAAGTAACATGCACCAAAGACGTTGACTCGAGCTGTTGAAGATTACAATCGTACTATTCAATATCATCGTGGAAGAGCGAACGTGGTAGCTGACGTGTTGAGTAGAAGATCGTATGCGTTTACAAGTGCGATGTTGTTAACACAAAGACTCATTTTGTATAACTTGCAAATGATAAAGATAGAGTTAAAGACTCTAGGGACCCACGTGAAGATAACGAATATACGAGTAAAATAGACTTTAATCGATAAAGTTAAAGGCGCTCAAGCTACATACCCGAATCTGATGAATGTGAAGAAGAATGTTCAAGAGGGTGTTATTTTAGAAGCAAGAGTTGCTGAAGAGAGGAAATCTCAACCCTCGATTTAATTGGCCCATTTAAAATCCTTGATTGAGTAGGAACTGTGGCTTATAAACTCGTTTTACCGCCAAATATATTGCGTGTTCATAACGTTTTTTTTTCGTATCGATGTTACGTAAATATGTGGACGACCCGAACCACATTATTAATTTAGAACCGGACGAGATAGCGGATGATTTAACATTTGAAGATATACGTGTTACAATCTTGGATAAGAAGAATCGTATTCAACACTCAAAGGTTATATCTCAAGAGTTAGAATTTGAAGTGAAGTCAAGGTATCCTCACCTGTTCGGCATACCAGGTACGTACGTAAATTTCGAGGGCGAAATTCCATAAGGAGGGGAGATTGTGAAACCTCAGATTTTATGAATAAAGAATTAATTTTCTCGAAATAATTTTTTAATAATATAGTGTGAATTTGAGATAATATTATAGTTGTGGGTAGTATTTATAAATTTTGTAAAGTATGCAAGTTGTTATATTATATTCGATTGGCCAGGGAATATTCTTTGTGTCGGAAAATATTCGTACGATGGTACAATTATTGGTGGACCCCACAACGGAATTATTGTCGGATTGAGAAAACGACAAAAATATTTTATTGAAAATAACGGCGGAAGTTTTACCGTTGATACTGTTGAACTACTGGGTAGTAAAAGTACAGTAATACGCATTGTTGCATAGTAGCACACGGTATTGATTATTGATATTTATGTGAGAAGACGCTCAGTTTGATTCAATTATTGTCGATTAATAATATGAATTATTATAGCGATGATGACGTTTTGTTTTATTCGTATTATTAACGTAATAAAACAGAAACATCTTTTTATATAAAACAGAATACTTTATTAAAGTTATTCTATAAATAGAATATATTATATTTTATTATGCATAGTGTTGTATAGTGTTTTGAATAGTATTGCATAGTAAAAATCTTTTTATATAAATAGAATATATTATATTTTATTTAAAAGATTTTTCTTTAAATATGGACCGTCAGATTAAAGTAAATTAATCTGGACCGTTCATAGATTAGTTACTATGCATTCCATTTTCCTATAAATAGAAGCTCATTCCTTCATTATTTTCTTACGAATTCACTGAACTCTAGAGAGAGAAACTATAGAGAGATAGAAGAAAAGTATTTTGCTACTTTTATATTCAATTTCTTTTACGATAAGGGATATTATTCTTTTGTATTCAAGAAGAGAACTTCTGTTATTCCAATTCTTATTATTCTGTTGGAATAACCTGTATACGTGGAATACCCTATACTTGGTGACATTCTTCTATTATTCTGTCTTTATTTTTCCATTGGAATATCCTGTCTGTGCTTTACGTCGGACCTGGTTCTGTCTTTATTATTATTCCGTTGGAACATCCTGTCTGTGTGTTTTACACCGGACCTGGTTATGTATTTATTATAATTCCGTTGGAACATCCTGTCTGTGTGTTTTACACCGGACCTGGTTCCGTTTTTATTATTCTGTTTGAACATCCTGTCGGTGCAAATTTTGCCTGACCTGGTTCCGTTATTATTATTCTGTTGGAATAACCTGTCGATGCGAAGTACCGCATGCATGGTGATTTCTGTTGTTATTCCATTCTTTATTATACTCAGTTGGTTAAATTTTTGACTTCTATACTCCATGAAATTAATAGAATATCCTTGATATTTGTGCTTCATCCAGTATCTTTTCATGGAAATATTCTTCTGATTATTCTTGAATTTTACTCTACAAAGCAGTATAATGTGGACAATTTGGACATTAGTAGTTCTTGGACAAATTAAATCTTGAACTTGTTTTTATTGAATTCTTATATAATTGTCATCATCCTCATGTTTATGTTATGTTGAAAGTCATATGAGGCTTGTAGTGTATAGATGGACTTGGTATGATTATGACCAGGGATTATTCGGTATAATCATAACTGTAATGTTATAAATAATGTGAAAATTAAAAGTCATCATTGGCCCGTAGTGCATTAATGGACAGTTTTTGGTATGATTATGGCTATGGATTCTCTTCGGCCAAGGGAGCAAAGATGAATTATTTTATGGCATGATCATGACCATTGATGAATACACAAATGTCCTTGGCCCGTAGTGCATGGAATTTATGGTCGTGACCCTAATAAATATCCTTGGCTATAGTGCAGGGATAATGTGGTATATTTATTAAGCTGAGTCTCAGCGATAAAAGTGATGAAAAACTTTTTAAATCATAAAAGATAGTAGATTCTATTCTCTACTTGACTCTTTTAATGGATTACTTGATCCGCTGCTGTTAAACTTGATGTTGTTATATTTTATCAGTTTAATACTGTTGAAGGCTAACGATAATTTATTCTGTATTATCTTAGTCATAATATTTCTTACTGGGCTAGTTAAGCTCACCCTTTCTTTCACTGTTCTCTTCAGGAAATGAGAACATAGCAGGGACTAGTCGGGGAACGGAGTGACGGTCCAGAGGATAGCATTAGTAGTCCTCACTATTCTGTGAAATAGTGTATTAATAATTGTAATGAGGACTCTTTTTGAGTTTGTATAATCTCTAGTAGACAATAATTGTATTCAAACTCACAGTTATGTTTTGTCGTATTGTACACGACAGTTGTATTAGTAAGTTGTATTTGAATTATGTACCATGTATTTGACGACCTAAGATGGGTGATGTATACCTAATTTTGGGGGCGTCACACAGAACTTGTGCTGAAATGAGTCTCCTCTTGAGTTCTTCGAAGCTCTTTCCACATTCCTTGCTCCATTCGAATTTTATATCTCTATGAGTCAACTGCGTTAATGGAATAGCGATTCGAGAATATCCTTCAACGAATCTCCGATAATAACCAACTAAGCCTAGAAATCTACATATTTCGATTACCGACTTAGGTTATTCTCAACTATGACTCATATCCCAACCTTGGATAGCACGTTACAATGACACCTATCAGTTTACTATCGCACGAATATTGTCCCCTACGGAGAGTCTGCCTTCGATGCATTCCACAAAGGAAGTCACCAGATAAAGGCTCGGGTACCAAATTCTATAGTTGAATTTTTAACTCCTGAAGTTCAATAGGAGTCATTTGATATGAGATATTAGAAATGAGTTTTGTACCGGGTTCAAAGTCGATACAAAATTTAATATCAGGCTTTGGGAGTAAGCCAAGAAATTCTTCAAGAAATACGTCAGGAAAAATCAATAACAACAGGAATATTATTCAAATCTGACGTGTCTTTATTCAAATCCATAACATGGAGTAAGAAAACTTGACATCCGTAATAAACGAATGACTTCATGGCTTGATATGAAAATGTTTGACTACAATGGTTTGATTGGTTGAATTAGAATAACAAGTTGCTTAGGGATATGAAAACTAACAACCTTACGAAAGTAATCAATTTCGGCATGATGAGTAGTTAACCTTAAAATCACATCAAAAGTAAATATCTCTATAGAAATAAGGTTAACAGGTAATGTGATAGTGCCAACCTGAATCAAGCAAGATTTCTAAACAACGGATGTAATGAAAGTTTCTCCTAATGGAGTCTCCATAAATAGGTCAAAGTCTAATTTCTCCGTAGTCAAGTTCAAACGTTGAGCGCAAACAAGAGAGATAAAAGAATGGGTAGAACCGGTACCTAGTAAGGTATAAACTTTGCAAGAATTTATAATTAACTAACCCGTGCTAACTTCGTTCGGGTTCCTCTCATTTTGACCGGTCACGACAAACGTTCTTCTATGAACCGTTGACTTTGACTTTTCTGGGACATCCTTTTGAGTCACCATTCTCGTTGGATTGGGTTTCGATACCGTACAATCTCGAGCGATATATTCTTCTTTTCCACAATTATAGCATACCTTAAACTGTTGTGGGTAGTTTGGGCTGATATGTCCCTCTTTCCCGCATTTGTAACATACGACCGATGGTCTTTCTCCTCCCTTAGAACTAGTTGCTACTGGCGCTGACGTCTTCACATAGTCGTTGTTGAATCTCCTCTTTTTAAAATTACCTCCCGACTCACTTCTTCTATTTTCATGGCCACGATTACCACCAGAGTGGTTACCGCCTTTGTTCGTATTCTTCTTTCTCTGCTGGTTATCGTTATTCTGATGACTGCTATCTTTGGTATGATCCTGGTTATGGTCCCTCTGTTGAACGTACTCGTTATCTCGCTCTAACAACTGAGCCCTAATGACAACATCTGAATAGAGAGAAAATTTATGAGAAATGAGATACTGACGTATGCCGGGTTTCAAACCTCTCAGAAACATCCGCGTCATTCGTTCCTCATCCTCTACCAAATGAGGTGCAAACCTGGATAACTCTGCGAACTTCGCCTCATATTGGGACACCGTCATGTTGTTTTGTTCTAGTCTAATAAACTCCACTTCCTACATATTCAGGGAAGTACTTGTCATTGAACTGTTTCAGAAACGTCTCCCATGACATGCTGAGTGCAGCTGGATGGGTACGCTTCACAGATTCCCACCAGTAATCTGCATCGTTACGGAACATAAAAGTAGCGAATAGAAATTTATGTTCCTCCATGCATCCCAAGACATCGAATATCTTGGTAATTTGTTTGACCCACGTCTCCGCCTTAATCGGATCCGGCTTTCCCCAGAATTCTGGTGGTCCCAACTCTTTGTACTGTTTGGCTGTGACCACCCGTGAATTGCTATCATTTCCTCCTGTATTTTGAACACGAGTCTCCCTCGTCTGATTTTGCATGAACTGCAAAAAGCTGTTAAACATCCCGTAGTTCATCGTCTGCTTAGTGGTGTTGTTCACAGGAGGTACATTGCCAGCCTGTTGCACGTTCTCCTCGTTGGTGAGTACAGGCGTCTCCACGGTCTCATTTCCACTGTTAATATTCTCAGTCGACATTCTCAAATATTGTCATAAAATAAGAGTTAATTTAGGAAATCAATATATCACATAATATCCCTATATACTGACCAACTAACAAATAAGCTTAGGTAGGACACACTAGCGAAGGATTTACTTGTCTCTCCCCTCCTAGTTCTATTCCTCGATCTCCGCCAGAGATCATATCCCTAAGCTCTGATACCAACTATGACGCCCCCAAAATAGGTCCATTCCATCCAACCCATTCTGAGTCGCCAAATACATGGTATAGAAATAACTACAACTTTATTATTACAACATATAAATTGTGAGTTTAAATACAGATATTGTCGTCTAGACAATATCCACACGTAAATAAATCACCATCATAATTATTGATACATTATTTTACAAAAATGGTGAGGACTACTAAACAACTCTCTCTAGAACCTTCATTCCATACCCCGACTAGTACTCGCTACATTCTCGCCTCCTTAGAAGAAAAATAGAACAAAAAGGAAAAGGGTGAGCTAAACTAGCCCAGTAAAGAATATTATGACTAAGATAATATACAACAAATTATCGTTAGTCTTCAACAGGGAAAAATCTAATAGAATACAATAGACAACCAGTTTTAAATCAACAACTGCAGCGGAAACAACAATTCATTAGAAGATTTAAGTAGAGAATGCAAACTACTATCTTCTATATATGAATTTAAAAGTTCATCGTCGATATTTTATCCCTGTAACATCAATCAATATATATATGGAATCAAATATTCATCTTTGCACTACAGGCCAAAGATATTCATCAGTTGGTCATGTTCATCTAAACACATGTTCATCTTTGCACTACGGGCCAAAGATATTAATCAGTCGGTCATGTTTATCTCAACACCTGTTCATCTTTGCACTACGGGCCAAAGATATTCAGTAATTTCATCATTTAGGACTGAGGATGATGAAAAATATTTTAAAGGAAACGAATCCAGTGAAACAAAAGAATAAATATTAAGGATTCATATTTTAAACAATCCAAGTTCAAAAATACTTCATAAGTAATTAGAGTGGAGTAAAATTCAAGAATGATCAAAATATGGATACAATCAAAGCTAGTATCCATAATAGATATTTTGGACAAAAAGAAGGAATTTTATTTTTCGGTGAATAGTGTCGTATTCGTGAATAGTGCCATATACGTGAATAGTGTCGTATACGTGAATAGTAACTTTGACCCCAAAAGATAGAAATTTCACAAAATTGAATCCTCAATCTATCTTGAGGACGTGGAAGGATACATTGAATGTATTTGGACCAATCTCAAGTGGCAACTCAATCTCTCCGACAGAATTTCGTCGGGATCCAGCGAAAGCTTTGATAACCGTATGGCTACTTCGGATCCGTTTGAGATTGATGTTCATCTTTATCAAGGTGGCATAAGGACATATATTCAGATATGAACCTCTAACTATCAAGACTCCAGCTAACATATACCTGGAGGACAAAATTGTGATGTGCAATGGCTTGGCATGTGTTGGGTAAAATCTATATACACACAACACGTAAGTATACGTGGTCAACAAGTAATAGAGTGATGAGTAGAGTATCATTCCCATAGAGACTAACTAGCAATAATCTTAACTTACAATTATCAATTTTCTATTAATCCTAATTTTATTAAACAAATCAACTGAATGATTAAAATTAAAAAAAATTCTAAATTAAAGATTAATTAAACTATCACAAAACAATCACCAATATCAAAATATGGAATTTCAAACAATTAATGGAGAATTAGACTTATGATTTCACCCTAAGCTTCACTCTAATTTTAACACCTTAATTCCAATTCAATTCACTATCCCAGTTTATTAATCAAGAACACGAACGTAGTACTAATCACCTCTCGATGCACTAATACCGTATTAACTTAAATCCACAATAAAGATAGAAACAAGTTAAACACCTTAATTAACTAACTCACTATATCTCTATGTGAATTACAATAAAAGAAGGTTTAAGATTAAGTCCTCTATCTGATTACATGTAATGTCAAGCATATCTCTACCTTAACATTCATCACAATTCTGCTATTCACAAAATTCATGAACATATGCTATATTAATTAGGTCTAGATTTGAATATCTCACTTATATACTTTCGAATCCAATAATATCTCAAAATCAAGATTATCTTAACGGCCTCAGCGAAAACAAGCAACTATACAATATCAACCACCAAAAACAAATCTACAATTCTGTTTCATCCTCAAATCTTAAACCATCATCACTGGTATAGTGTGCGTGTGTGATCAACATCCATGATAACTTATACGGACTCAAATTTAATACATAATCAATCTCTTAGAAGGAATCATACAGTGCAAACTTAAAAATTTCAAAAATAGACAGTTCCAACTAAAACTAAACAATCACTAATCTTAGGAGTTCAAGCATGGTACTTATACTTTATTTCTATGTACCATTTTTTTTCACAGGGGCTTTTTACTCTTTTCCCTTTTTATTCATTTTCTCTCCTTTTTTTATATATATACCTACATGACTGTGTAATGTCTCATACCATTAGGCTGACAGTGTTACCCCTTAGCGAGCTTTCAACCAATGACTCCCAGACCATAAAAGACCTTAGGGCGCTAGGTGTAAAGACAATCCCCTCGGGCGTACTTACTCAAGTAACAAAGGTCCCGAAACAAGACTAGTCACGAAATATATACTTTTTTAGATAAATCTTATATACCCCACATATCATCCCCCAAACTTAGTTTCTTACCTAATTTTCACCTTTACATTATATCCTTATCGTTTTCTCATTTACTCTTGCATTATCCTTTAGAGACTATTTATGTCTCAATTTGAACTGACCAGTCAACAACAATGTTATTATTCATGCTAACCTTTTCTATACCTGTTTTAAACAAGTTCAAGATTTGATTCATAATAGAAATTGTAACACAATTCTAGTAATCAACGCTATATTTGTTAACTTGTTATCAATCACATCATTGGCCCACAAACAATAAGAACAACAACATTGATGGACTTACGCAAATACAATATTTAATTAACTAATTTTTTTACCAATAACAAAATGCACTATTTACAAGACTATTTACTATGCAATGACCAACATTAACCAAAGCTACTATATATGTACCTAAGCTATCATGCACAACTGAAACTAATATGCAATACTGAAATTTAAATGGAAAAATGCAACCTAAGTACTACTTATGCATGCAAACATGTATTTAAATTTAAATCCCCCAAACTTAAGTAATACAATGTTCTCATTGGATGAATAGTCAAAATAAGTACGTGAGGACTTCCCTACTATAGCTTAAGTCTGAGGAGGTGGTTGTTGTTCATCTTCGTCAGAATCACTTGGTGGAAACCTTGGCATTGGTCTGGGCTACTGATATGGAAATTGGGTCGTCGGGTTGAAGCTTTGAAGAGTTATATTGACTGAGGCAAAAGAAGCATTCATAGCCTCAAACATGTGATCTTTTCTCATTGACAATCGCCTCATTTCCCGACGTGTTGCTTTGTTGTGTGCATTCATTTGATTTTGAAAATCAAGGAACTGAGGACTGGATATGGCCTCGGCCTGCAGTACCTGCTCGGCCCCTTGATCTCCCATGTCTTCATCATCATCCCCCGATGTCTCTATAGCATCAACATTGTCTTTCAAATCCAACGAAAAAATAAAACCCAAACCACGCGGATGTGACTCACCCCCTGCCCATATGGAATACCATGCTATCATTCTAGAATCAAGTAATGCAAGTGGCATTTGTGTGGGCTCGTCATCGGTCCATCTAACCCATGCATTGCGATACAACCCACAAATGAGTGATGGGTGTGGCAAGCCTCCAGAAAAATTTCTATGTAAGTACCGGTGGATGGATGAACAAATAATGGCCCCGACATCGATAATGAAATCTTTCATAATGGCGTACAACAGTAACGCCTTCTCTTTTGTGACATCTGAGGTGTGTTGGGATGGAAGTAATTTTGCACATAGGAATGCGTACCAAATTCTTCCATACCGACTAAGGTCCTTGCTATGGAAAATGGTGCCTCCCTTCCGACCCTTGATCCAAGATGTTCCCAGCTTTGTCATCTCCGTGATTATAGCATCATAGTCCGGATCAGAATTATGTAGATGAGCATAATGTTAGTGGCAAGGTACCCACAGTTGGTAGTATGTGTTGATTGCGTCGGCACTGAATGGAACCAACCGACCTCGTACAAACGCGTGGAATGGTTCTTTGTCCTCAGTGTTTGCATAGAATTCTTTGACAATATTAACCACAGTGGGTTCCGGCTCTTCAATGAATTTTGTCCACCCCTTTTGATAAATTTGAGGCATCATCTCCCCATCATTAGGATTCGGTGCCAACCCCCGCTCCGGTGTAAGGGCTTTGGTTAGCATGTAGTCATACTGATCAGCGGCGGCGGCACTCGTGAATTTTCGGCGATCGAAGGTGCATGTTGGTTGAGATGTCCATGAACTCTCCCCCCTTTGGCGTTTAGAAGATGATTATGAAGCCATGATTTCCCTTTAGTGCTTGACTTGCCTTTGGCTCTCCCCCAAACTTTTCAATTTTATCCTTTCTAGCTCTCAAGTATACTCTATGTTTGCTCTATATCAATTGTTGTGTGAGATTTGATATGAGATGTGGGGATTTATATAGAGGAGAAAGGATGGCTACTATTGGTGGAGTGAAGAGGTGGGGTATTTAATGGAGTTAAGGAATTAATGGGAAGTAGAAGAGGTGATGGTGGGTGGTGGTTATGGGGTTTAATTTTTATAGTGGGGAAGTGGAGAAAGTGGTTGTTTATTGGGAATGGGAGAGGTCTGCATGTAACTTCCATAAGATGGTTGATTTCTAGGACCCTTGCCCCGGCGGGGGGTATTGTACTTGGAAGGCCCGCCCCGGCGGGCTTGTATACTGTCAACTACGTTTGGGGACCCCGCCTCAGCGGGAGTTGTAGTAATTTTGATGCCCTCCCAAGAGCGCTTGCTTACTGTCAAACATTTTTGTAGACCCCCCACCCCGACGGGGGTTATAGTGTAAATGGGGCCCGCCCCGGTGGGCTATGCTGCTGTCAGATTCTGTTGTTTTCTTACTTTACTTCATTGTAGCTCACTTAATGCTCTATTTTCCATCCTACAAGAGATACACATGAGATTAACTAGACTTTCATTGTATACTACTAACTAGTAATTGAATACAAACTATAATTTAACAAATATGATTGGAAAATACGATAAAGAAACTAAAGATTGGGTTGCCTCCCAATTAGCGCTTGATTTTAAGTCGTTCAGCCTGACTACTTCCTGCTCATATTGTGTCGGTCAATGTGATGGTGATCACATCGATGTTGACTTCTCTACCCCCAATAATGCTTTAAACGTTGTCCGTTGACCTTGGATGTTTCTAGCGGATTACGATTGTAGAGTTCCAATGCGCCATGAGAGAAAACCTGTTTGATAGTAAGTGGTCCCGACCATCTTGATTTAAGCTTTTCCGGGAACAATCGCAGCCGTGAGTTGAACAATAGTACTGATAAACTCGGCTAAAATGTTCGCTGCATAATTTTCTGGTCGTGCCATCTTTTTACCTTTTCTTTGTATAGTTTGGAATTCTCATAGGCGTGAAGGAAAAATTCGTCGAGTTCATTTAATTGAAGTAGTCTCTTCTCCCCTACCGCTGCTTGATCAAAATTGAGTTTTTGAACTGCCAATATGCCTTATGTTGTAGCTCGACCGGTAAGTGACATGCCATCCCGTACAGTAGTTGATATGGTGACATCCCGATTGGTGTCTTGTATGCAGTCTGGTATGCCCATAATGCATCATCCAATCTAAGTGACCAATCTTTCCGACTCGGATTCACCACTTTCTCTAATATCTTCTTAACTTCTCTGTTTGATACCTCAGCCTGTCCACTGGTTTGAGGGTGATACGTTGTAGATACCTTGTGGTTGACCCCATACTTGGCCAAAAGAGCTGTAAAAGACTTATTGCAGAAGTGACTACCTTCATCACTGATAATTGCTCTTGGAATGCCAAACCTCGTGAAGATATTCTTTTGTAGGAACTTGAGGACCACTTTGGCATCGTTTGATGGTAATGCTGCAGCTTCAACCCACTTCGATACGTAATCCACTGCGAGTAAAATATAGTGATTGTTCAAAGACGAAGGGAATGGCCCCATGAAATCGATACCCCATACGTCAAAGATTTCCACTTCAAGAATCGTTTGTAAAGGCATCTCATTCCGTTTTGAAATGTTACCCACCCTTTGGCACCTATCGCATTGTTTGAGAAAATGGTGGGCATCCTTGAATAATGTAGGTCAATAAAAACCTGATTGGAAAACATTCGCTGCTGTCCTCTCACTCCCATAATGTCCGCCATACGCAGATGAGTGACACTCATGCAGAATGTTCTTCACTTCACTATAGGGGACGCACCGTTGAATCATTTTATCTGCGCACTGCTTGAACAAATACGGTTCATCCCACATGTACCATTTCACGTCATGAAGAAATTTTCTTTTCTGCTATTTGGTGAGATCAGGTGGTAGAATGTTGCTCATAAGGAAATTTGTATAATCCCCATACCAAGGAATCTATGCAGAAATCCCAAACAGTTGCTCATCTGGGAATGACTCATTAATTTCACATTTATCTTCTTTTTCTTTTCCTTGGTTTTTCTGCCTAAACAAGTGATCTGCTACTTGATTCTTCGTCCCCTTCCTATCCTTTATTTCTAAGTCAAACTCTTGAAGTGGGAGAACCCATTGGATAAGGCGTGGCTTAGCATCCTTTTTCACTATAAGGTACCGAGTCGTCGCATGGTACGTGTAGACTATCACCTTAGTCCCGATCAAGTAAGCCTGGAATTTGTCAAACGCATACACCACTGCAAGCAATTCCTTTTCTGTGGTTGTGTAATTCATTTGAGTCTCTGTAAGTGTTTTGCTTGCATAGTATATGGCGTGAAACCCCTTGTCTCATCGTTGGCCCAAAACAGCCCCAACCGCGTAGTCACTTGCATCATACATAAGCTTAAATGGCATGCTCCAATCCGGTGCGACTATCACTGGGGCTTTAGTCCATTTTCTCTTTAATAATTCAAACGCTGACTTGCATTCTTCATCAAAACTGAAAAAAGCATCCCTCTCTAAAAGACTGTATAGAGGTTTCGCAATTTTAGAGAAGTCTTTTATAAACCTCCTGTAGAACCCAGCATGTCCTAGGAAACTCCTAATATCCTTAACTAAGCTCGGTGGAGGCAGTTTTTCTATTATTTCCAGTTTTGTTGTGTTAACCTCCAATCCTTAAGCCGATACCTTATAGCCCAAAATTATGCCCTCTTCAACCATGAAGTGGCATTTTTCCCAATTTAGTACGAGGTTCGTATCCTTACATCGCTGCAACACCATGACCAGATTCTTTAAGTAAATATCGAAGCTGTCCCCATAGACCGAAAAGTCATCCATGAAGACTTCAACATTTTTCTCCACCATATCTGAAAAAATGGCCATCATACACCGTTGGAAAGTTGCAGGTGTATTGCATAACCCGAATGACATCCTCCTGAATACAAATGTGCCATAAGGGCACGTGACTATCATCTTTTCATGATCCTCCAGAGCGATGACTATCTGGTTATAGCCCGAGTACCCATCCAACAGACAGTAATACTCATGTCCCACAAATCTATCCAACATTTGATCAATAAAGGGCAGCGAGAAATGTACTTTTTGGGTTGCCTTGTTCAATTTTCTATAATCCATGCAAACCCTCCAACCTGTCACTATTCTAGTCGGTATTAATTCGTTGTCCTCATTCTGCACCACCGTCATTCCTCCCTTTTTCGGCAAGCACTGGACCGGACTAACCCATTTGCTGTCGAAAATCAGGTAGATGATATTGGCATCCAACCACTTCAAAATTTCCTTCTTCACAACTTCCTTCATAATCAGGTTAAGTCGTCGTTGTTGCTCCACCGTTGGTTTTGCTTCATCTTCCATCAAAATCTTGTGCATACAAAATGAAGGGCTAATTCCCTTTATATCCGCAATTGTCCACCTAATCGCTGATTTTTGTTCCCTAAGCACCCTCAACAACTTTGATTTCTGTAATTCGTTAAGTGTAGCTGAAATAATAATAGGTAAAGAATTTAAATTGCCTAAAAATGCATACCTGAGGTGTTTAGGGAGTGGCTTAAGTTCCAACTTTGGTGGCTCTTCCACTGATGGTTTCAATTTTTCTACGACTACTTCCTCCATGTGCAATGGTTCAAATGGTGTTTTGAATCTGGAAACTCATGGAAATGAGTCTAGCATTTATAAGTAATCTACCAATTCTGGGTCGTCGACCTCTTCATCCCCCAATAAAGTTGTTTCTAATGGATCGTTGACCATACTCTTGCTCATATCTTCACTGATGATTTGCTCAATTAAATCCATTCGAAAACATTCTTCCTCGTCCGTAGGGAATTTCATGGCCTTGAACACATTAAATTTAATTTCTTGATCTTGGACTCTCATAGTTAGCTCTCCTTTTTGTACATCTATGAGTGTCCTACCCATAGCATAAAATGGTCTCCCTAGGATAATTGGGATGTTCTTGTCACCCTCAAAATTCAGAATGATAAAGTTCGTGGGGAATATAAACTTATCCACTTTCACTAAAATGTCCTCTACTATGCCTCTTGGATATGTGATTGACCTATCTGCCAACTGCAATGAAATATTCGTAGGCCTTGGCGCGGGCAAACCCAATTCTGTGTATACTGACAATGGCATAAGGTTTACACTCGCCCCCAAATCACATAAACATTTATTAAAAGACATTCCCGATCGTGCATGGAATAATGAAGCTCCCCGGGTCCTTAAGTTTTGGTGGTAATTTCTGCTGTAATATCGAACTACACTCCTCTGTTAGTGCAACTATCTTAAAATCTTCCCATTTCTTCTTCCTTGATAGAATCCCTTTCATAATTTTCACGTAGCTCGACATTTGCTCTAAGGCTTCTACAAATGGTATGTTTATCTGAAGTTTCTTGAACACTTCCAAAAACTTTGCAAATTTCTTGTCTAATTTCTATTTTTGGACACTCTGCTGAAATGGTGGTGGTGGATAAATAGTTGTCTTATTGTTTAGCTTTATTCCTTCACTCTGTTTATCCTCACCCTTGCTTCCTTCAGTAACGTTACTATCATTAACTTTTTCATCCAGAGTCGCTGAATTTTTTACATTGGCACCCTAAAGATGTTTTCCTCTCCGCAATGTAATTGCCTGACACTGTTCATGGTTACCCTTCAGATTTCTCTCTGTATCACATGGTAGGGTCCCTTGTGGTCTGTTATTTAGTGTTAAGGCAATTTTCCCCATCTGATTTTCCAAGTTTTTGATGGCTATTGCTTAAGTTTTCATGGCTGCCTCATTACTCGTTATATATTTTGACACCAATTCCTCAAAATCTGATTTCCTTTCATGATGTTAAACTGGTTGTTGATGATTCTGAAAATCGGGGGGATATGACTATCGTGGAGCTTGATGTTGCTGATTATTACTCCATGAGAAATTCGGATGATTCCTATTTCCTTGATTATATGTTTTATGGTATGTGTTCTGTGGAATTCTGTTATAATTGCCCAAAAACTGCGTAGATGCTGGATTTATCGTGCATTGATCCATTGGGTGCTCTCCCGTGCACAACTCACATATAACTGCCATTTGATGTGCTTGTTGTGCCTGTGTCCCTATCATAGAATCCAAGTTCTTTGAAAGTGCAAAAATCTGTACTTGTATAGCTGTTATCCCATCCACTTCTAACACCCCAGCTGCCTTTGCCTGTGTCATTCTTGGTGTGGGCCACTGGTAGTTGTTAGCCGCCATGGTTTCAATCAAATTATAGGCTTCCTCGTAACTCTTGGCCATGAATGCTCCGCCTGACGCTGCATCGATACTCATTCTGAGATTCCCATGTAGTCCATTTTAAAAGGTGTTCATTTACAGCCACTTGGGCAATCCATGGTGTGGGCATTTTCTGAGCAATTCTTTGTATCTCTCCCATGCCTCATATAACAACTCCCCATGTTGCTGCTCAAACATTGTTATCTCGTTCCTCATCTTTACAGTTTTTGTCGGTGGAAAGAATTTGGCGAGGAATTTCTGAGCTAAATCCTCCCACATAATGATTGATCCGGGCGGTAGAGAATGCAATCAACTCTTCCCCTTGTCCCGTAAAGTGAATGGGAATAAGAGAAGTCTCACCACATCATCTGACACCCCATTATACCTAAATGTGTCGCAAATCACAAGAAAGCTAACTAAATGTTCGTTCGGATCGTCATTTTCCAATCCCCAAAATTGAACTGAATTTTGAATCATTTGAATCGTCCCAGGCTTAATTTCAAATGTATTAGCAGCTATTGTGGGCCTGGTGATGCTTGACTGTAGTTCAGTCACCTTGGGTGTGGCGAAGTCCCTTAACGCTTTCTGATCTTCGGCTGCCATTTCCTCTTCCTTCTCAGATGTTTCAAATTCTTGTCTCGTTTCCTTGATCCACTTACTCAACCTCTGAAACCTTTTCTTGATGTCATCCTCAAAAGGCAGCAAGTCCAGATTTTTGGACCGAGTTTGCATAAACTACTTCAAACACCTGAAATAGAAGGGACAAAACACAAAATAAAAATGTCTAAGTAAAACTGGATTAATTAAACTGATATTGTAAAACTATTAAGATTTATACTAAATTGTCCCCGGCAACGACGCCAAAAACTTGTTGGGTAAAATCTATATACGCACAACACGTAAGTATACATGGTCAACAAGTAATAGAGTGATGAATAGAGTATCGTTCCCACAAAGAATAACTAGCAATAATCTTAACTTACAATTATCAATTTTCTATTAATCCTAATTTTATTAAACAAATCAACTCAATGGTTAAAATTAAAAAATTCTAAATTAAAGATTAATTAAACTATCACAAAACAATCACCAATATCAAAATCTGGAATTTCAAACAATTAATGGAGAATTAGACTTATGATTTCACCCTAAGCTTCACTCTAATTTTAACACCTTAATTCCAATTCAATTCACTATCCCAGTTTATTAATCAAGAACACGAACGTAGTATTAATCACCTCTCGATGCACTAATACCGTATTAAATTAAATCCACAATAAAGATAGAAACAAGTAAACGCTTTAATTAACTAACTCACTATATCTCTATGTGAATTACAATTAAAGAAGGTTTAAGATTAAGTCCTCTATCCGATTACATGTGATGTCAAGCATATCTCTACCTTAACATTCATCACAATTCTGCTATACACAAAATTCATGAACACGTGTTATATTAATTAGGTCTAGATTTGAATATCCTCTCTCGATTCCATACAAATCCACAAAGAATTGTTGATCAAGAAATTTATTAATTCAAGCTCAAATCAATATAGATAAACTGGAAATAGATTATTAAAATGGAAATCAAAGTTTACAAAATCATCGTTTCACTTAAAGATCCATCATAAGCCTAAAAAGTGAATTAGTTCATACTAAACGAAATAAACACTGAATAAATCATAGAAATTATTCTTGTGATTACAAATAATAGCCTAAGATGTAGAATATTGAAAAACACTCTTCTCGTAGTCTAAAATCACAATCGTCTCGAAAATCTCCTCGAAATACTCCTCCAAAGCTTGCTATAAAAAACAACACAGAGCTCAATCTTCATAATGTCCCCTTGTATTGTTGATGTTGTTATTGATAAAGTAGTAGATGTCCAACACACAAGCTCTAGCCAAAATTCCCTTCAATTAGAACTCCATTGTCATGCAATAATCTAGAATCCATGCCCAAGAAGAATTTCAATCATAGCAGGACGCAGCCACAATTCCCACCCCCCACCCCGGTGGGGGTTCATGTGTTATATATGCCCGTCCTGGCGGACATCCTTTCTGTCAAGCTCGAATGAAGACCCCCCCCCCGCCCCGGCGGGGGTTCATAGTATAACTTTGCCTACCCCGGTGGACCTTTATTCTGCTGAATGACATGCTGAACTTCAAAATTTCTTCCAACTTTGAACTAAATAACTCCATATCACACTGAATAGTTCCAAATGTTTGTTAAATGCCACAACCACCATCCTACACATGTAATAACATAAAACAAGTAAAAAGGAATATGATCACAAGAATTTAGCAACAAATAAGCATGAAATGGACATTAACTCGCGTATATAAAATCCACTTATCAGTATGTCATCATCAGTGAAGGATATCACATTGTTGTTAAAAATGTGATCAACCAGATGTTGAAATTTTTCCGCATCCACTGATTTTGGTAAGTAGGCTTCTTCCAAAACCTTTAATAAGATCTTCCTGTGATCCTCGGAAGAAAAAACCAAGTCCAATATTGAGATCTGATGTGGAGCTTCTCTTAAGCGTAGAACCACCTTGGCTTCATTATGGCCCATAGTGCGGAGGAATTTTTCAATTTTCTCCATAGGAATCTTCCCTTTTGTTTTTGTGACGGGCTTCATCACCCTCTGAGGAAGATACAGTGGATTTTCCTTCGACACTGTAGCAGCAGTATAAGATGTGGATCCTTCAGCTTCTCCATAATTCCATGGGACTTTGTGTAAGCTAAAAACAGGATACTGTGGTCTAAAGGGTTAAGAAATTGGCTTTGGTACAGCCACTTTCAAGGGATTGTCAGCTCCTTTGAGTTGAATTGCTTGTATGGGAAATGGTTTGACAGTCTCATCATCCTCAGCAGATATAAATGCTACTAATCCCTTCCATTTGGTAGGACAGGTATTCCTACTCTCGAGTAGCACAGTGTCATCGTCTGCCAATTACAGGACACCGCTATCAATTAGATTCTGAATAAGATGGTGGAGTGATCAGCATTCTTCTGTGTTGTAACCGCGAGAATGTGAATGATATTGACAAACTCCATCAGAGTTGAACAGTATTGAACGGGGATTAATTGGAGGTAGAAGGGAGGTAATTCTTCCTTCTTTGATTAGCATCTGAAATATCTCCTCCATAGGCTGTCCCAAGTATGTAAATTCCCTTTGATTGGCAAAATCTCGACGGGCTTTAGCACTTGCTCTCTTCGCAACCTTATCCTCCATATGATGGTGGAGCAATTATACCAAAAGGAAGGAGATAGGCATATTCCTAGCTGACTAACTGACATGTGACTTGATGCTGATGAGTCACCAGTTCTGCCAATTGTTTAATTTACTTACAAAGATCTTTCATCTTTCGTTCCATAGCAAATTAGAAATTTTCATAATCCCATCTGTCAACACCATATTTTATGGTTTTGGATGATTCACCATTAAAATTGGAACTCTGCCCAGCGCTCTAACTAATCATACTGACCTCTTCTTCTTTGTGTTGAAGAAGAGGGTTGTCTTGCACATGAGGTTGATCTGGTTTGGTAACCATGATCTCACCGTTGTCTATTAAATCTTGGATCTTGTGTTTCAAGGCCCAACAATCTTCAGTATCATGTCTAGGTGCCCCGGCATAATAGGCACACTTCCGGGTAGCATTGAAACCCCTCCCATTAGGGTGGGATGGTGGAAAAAGATGCGTGATTTTCTTTTGAGTAGTTAGAAGTGCAAGAATATTCTCGAGCGAGTCCCCTAAGGGTGTAAATGTTTGAGGGCGCTTTGCATCTCCACCTTTAGGCAGTGGAGGGGTTGAAGACTATGCTTGAAAAGGGGAGTAGTTTCTCCTCTGTATAGGCATGTTCTAACTGCCTTTTTGACCTTGTAGTATCAAGGAAACATCCTCCACTTTCTTTTTATGGACCCTCCGGGGGTTGTTTCCATAAGACCTGGATTGGATGTGCTTAGAAACTACTTTATGAGCGGCTAGGTCTTGAATCTGTCCTGACTTCAATCCCATCTCAGCCATCTCTCCGTGTTTGATCATTTCAGAAAATGGTTTGCCAATACTAGCTGAAACTCTTTCATAGAAAGGAGCTTCTTGTATGTTTATAAAAGTCATGATCATTTATGACTCTATCATAGAAAGAATAACTTGAGCAGCAAGGCGCCTCCACCTTTGAGCATTATCTTTGAATGACTCATTAGACTATTTCTTGACCTTGGTAATCTGGTATCGGTCAGGAGCCATCTGAGATTGAAAACTGTATTGAGTGAGGAAGGCGTGAGCTAGCTCTTCCCATCTATGAATCTTTGAGCCGTCTAATCTGGTATACCATGAACGGGCTTCTCCAGTCAGACTCTTCTGGAACAGTTGCATTCTGAGCTTCTCGTTTTCCGTATAAGTTCCAAGTTCACCATTTAACACCTTCAAATGTGTGTAAGGATCCCCTAATCCGTCATACTTTTCAAAGTCAGGAGTTTTGAATTTCTTTGGATAATGAACACCAGGGAATATGCAAAGGTCAGCATCTGAAACACTTCCATGTGTTCCAATCCCTTTCAGAGCACAGATAGTTTCTTCCATTTGAAGGACCTTCTTTCTGATATCACCGGTATATGGATCTCCTTTGAGATGGGTGTTTTCAAGGTCTTTGTTGGTCGTATCCAACTGAGGTTTTGGATTTGTTTTATCCAAACTTTGTGTCCCTCCTTGTGTAGAGGATTTTGTATGTGTAGGCATCTTTGTACCCTAAGTAGACTAATGCAATTCTTTCAGCAGAATAGACAAATCTGTAATTTGTTTACTTAATCCGTTAAATTCTTCTAGAGAAACGGCATTAGACTGGTCAGAAGAAGACATGATTGGATGTAGGCTCGTGGCCTTTTTGGATTTTGAACAGGTAATAGGCCCAATTATTTCCCTATAAAAGACTTATGTAGTTTAGTCTTAGGGATAATGTAACTGCTATCATAATGTGTCCATT